>JAHKKF010532986.1:0-27822 GCA_019740295.1 Labeo calbasu
AAGTCAATGGTCAAATTTTTGCTTGCATGACTACACATGCATACATCCAATGTGAGTGCTCATTGATGTTGTACATATTTAATGTGCATTCTCTCAGTCCTGTAGGGGGCGATAGAGTTTGCTTTAAATGTACAGTGGAGATCGAAATTAGAAAACAACCTATAATTTCCTAAATTTCAAGGTCACTGCTTAGTCTTATCCACCTCATTTTTCCCATAAGAGTGGGTGCAGCCATTTGTAAATTTTTTGTGTCTGGCTTCCGGTCTCATCCACTTCCAGCTATTTTTAGCTGCACAAAAAGCTCGTTTCGCTGCCTGATATTGCAAACTGGTGTGTCTCACCATATTATTTTAATGTATTATCTTAATTATGAACACACTGGTTTGTAGTGCAAACTGTTTTACCATTTACGGCACTTCGATATTCTTCTCGTTATTTCCCTATGGTGGATTATGAACCGGACGTCTAACACATTACCAGAAAACATCTTACTTCCGCATTGAAAAATAAGGTGGATATGAAGTTATTCTAACAGGAGTGGAAGGGCAGTTTTGTAAGCAATTTCATAAATTAATTGTGTTCTGAAGCACAGTATTAAATGAGATATCTGATCAAAATTAGAGAACATTTATAGTTACCTCCAAGTTATTGGAATTAATCTGGCACCTGTTGCTAATTTCTTTAATTATACGACAAACCCTATTTAACTGACAGGATTTTTTCAGTTTTCAAAGAGACTGCAAGATGGCAGGTCATTCTAAGGTGACTGAAACTCTGTGTCAGGAGGTCAAAGGAATGACCCTTTCAGCCAATGCAAGAGAAGCTGGTTGTTCCAAATCTGTGAATTATCGAATATTGCAGGTATACAATAACACCAATTCATTCAAGTCCCCCAAAAAGGCTGGTAGTCCATGTAAGACAAATGCATAAGAGGACTGGATAATGCAGAGACTCGGTTCAACACTGCAGCTGGAATTGCTTGCCAGTTCAGTGCTGAACAGGGTAAAGACCGGTCTCTGCATGTTTAGGAGAATTTGGACTGAAAGTGCACTCTGCAATGACCAAGTCTCTAATCAGCTCACTTCCTACTAATTTCTGACAGCTGTAACCATCCGAAATTTTAACTGTAAGCTTCTTTCGTGTTATAGTGGTTACTGTTACTGTTTTCGACAAAATAAAGGTTTTTGTTGAAATGCCTTGGATATATTGTCAAACATGTTAGTACAACAGTGGTATACCTATAGCTAATATTCCTTCAAATTTTGAGCGATGAATGATTTAAAAAAAATATAAAGTATTCTCTAATTTTGATCTCCACTGTATGTGCCATTAACATGGATGCTTATTGTTCAGCTAGCTAGCTATAAACATACTAGCAATTTAACTAACAGCATTCTCAACTCAAATCCAATACTGTTCTAAAATTGTGCGGAAAATTTCAAAACTACGTTATGCTTGCTCTATAAAAAATGTGTATTTCAAATACGCTACAAGTCAAAAGTTTTTGAACAGTAAGATTTTAATGTTTTTAAAGAAGTCTCTTCTGCTCACCAAGCCTGCACTTATTTGATCCAAAGTACAGCAAAAATAGTACAATTTTGAAACATAATAATTTTTTACTATATAAAATAACTGTTTTCTATATGAATATTTTTTAAAATGTAATTTATTCCTGAGATTTCAAAGCTGAATTTTTAGCATCATTACTCCAGTCACTTAATTCTTCAGAAATCTAATATTCTAAATTCTAATATTCTGATTTGCTGCTCAAAAAATATTTATTATTATTACTATGCTGAAATCAGCATAATAATAGCAGAGCAGATTTTTTTTTCCAGGTTTCTTTGATGAATAGAAAATTCAGAAGAACAGCAACTATCTGAAATAGAAATATTTTGTAACATTATAAGTGTCTTTATCATCACTTTTGATCAATTTAAATCATCCTTGCTAAATAAAGGTATTCTTTTAATAATTATTTTACCCCCCAAAATTATACAGACTTCAAGTTTTGAATGTTATAGTGTATAATGTTACAAAAGCTTTTTATTTTAGATAAATGATAATCTTTGGATCTTTCTATTCATCAAAAAATCCTGAAAAAATGTACTCAACTATTTCAAATATTGATGATAATAAGTGTTTCTTGAACAGCAAATCAGCATATTAGAATGCTAAAAGCGTATTAAAATTATTTTAAATAGTAAACATATTTCAAATTTGACTGTTTTTGCTGTACTTTGGATCAAATGCAGGTGAGCAGACAAGACTTCTTTAAAATGCATTAAAAATATTACTGTTCAAAAACATTTGACTGGTAGTGTAAATGCTGCATTTGATTTTCTTTAAATCAAAGAATCCTAAAAATTGTATCATGGTATCCAAAAATATTGAGCAGCAAAACTGTTTTCAACACAATAATAAGAAATGTTTCTTGAGTATAAAATCAGCATATCAGAATGATTTCTGAAGCATTATGTGACACTGAAGACTGAAGTAATGATGCTGAAAATTCAGCTTTGCATCACAGGAATAAATTACATTTTAAAATATATTCAAATAGAAAACAGTTATTTGAAACAGTAATGATATTTCACAATAATGCTGTTTTTACAGTACTTTTGATCAAATAAACCGACATTATAGAGCAGTAGTGTAGTGCATGTATTTTATATATAGCACTGTTTTTCCCAGCTGTCTATGAGCCTTTTCAGAACACAAAACAGCTTGTGACCCATCAGTTGAGTATATTTTGGGCCTACCAGTCTTTGTGTAGTGAGAGCGACAGCTCGACTCACAAAAACAGTGCAAACTCACAATTGGTCGTTTTCTCCGTGCGAGTACACCTTTCGTCCTTCCCTTGACACCTCCTTCATCTCATCTGGATAACTATTAATATGACAAAGAGGTGAGAGTCGCCCCCGCAAATAAACATGCAGCACTGCGTGATTTATATCCAGTGCCAACACTCTTTATTAGACTGTCAATACATTACCTGTTGTCTATTTGCAGCTGTCGAGGCTGAATACACAGACAGGCCAAGAGGAGAATAAATGCGTCTGCGGCGGGTGAGAAAAGCCTCCGGTGATGAGACCCGTGATGGACAGAGTGGTAATTGTGCGGTGGACCGGATGCGTTCCTGCATCTCGGCGTGTGATGAGCGCTCTTTCCTTTGGATCTCGCCGTGCGTCTACGCCTTGAGCCGATGTTTACCCTGCTCTGAGCTTGCTTTGCCTGTCGATCGGAGCGGGGGAGATATTGCGTGTCAAGTGCTCTCCTGGGCTAAACTATCATTTCTAAGTGTTATCACACAATCCCGACTCCCAAGGGCCGCCCGCCTGCCAGCCTTACGGAGGCGCTGGAGGAGCTCCAGACTTTTGCCAAGCTAAGCGTAAGCCAAAGCAATGGCATCCCAGCAAGGGCACTGAGAATGCAAATGAGGGCAGGGTGTGCAGGTAACACTTCAATGAACCAAGTGATTAATCAGGCCTTGTATATTTACGGCAATAAAAAGACATCTGTAATAACAGGATAGTGAAAAGAAGATGGGAAATGATTGAAAGAAGAGAGGCGAATGGGATTGGAAAATCTTATTTGATGGATTCAACATTTTGGCAGTATAATGCACATGCAATAACAGCTATTGCTATTATACATGAGTTTAAATTCAACATCAAATCATGTTGTCTTCATAGTATTACATCAAAATATTTTAGTCTCTAAAACAACATGTTTTTAAAACAGTCTCTCTGTATAGGTTTCTATGTAAGTACTGGTACTTTTAATTGGGCTGAGGCTGGAATTTAGTGAGTTTGAAGTAAAAGTATTTGATGGACGTATAATATGTGTCAGGAGCATTCACTCAGTATCATTCTCTTATTTTTGACCGAGATGGCTTTTAGCTGGTTCTGCATCTGAACTCCTCATATATTCGACATAAATTTTTGCCACAAAAAAATACCTTACGCCAAACACCCACTCGGTATGATTGAAGCAGCTCCTGCTGGGGAATAAATGTGCTACCCTACAGTTTTTTACACCGAACACACTGTTTCAGTCTGAAATTACATGTTATAGAAGTGAAATGGGTTGCAAATAATTTATATTGACTTTAAATGCTCAGGTAGGTGGATTAAATCTCAAAATTTGACAACTTGTTATTTTACACATTTTAACAAGATATTATGACAAAAGTTTTGAGTAAAGCAATGGCAGACCACTTAATATTTCAAATTAAAGGGGTCCTATTATGCTCTTTTACAAAGTCCTGATTTTGTTTTGTGGGTGCACTAGAACATGCTCTCATGGTTGGTGGTTCGAAATTTTTTATTTTTTTTTTCCACATAATTTACATTATTATAATACCTTTCACTGCAGCCTGGCACAAATGGTTTAATTAGTTCCAGGTTTGACAAAGGTCCGCCTTTCGAAAAACAAAATGTGTTGTGATTGGTTAGCTGTCCCAGAGTGTTGTGATTGGCAAACAGCTTAGACAGTGTTTTAGTACTGCCACGCCCTTTGCCAAAGCAGCAAGTTCCGTGTACAACTGTTAGCACAAGCTAGATTAAAGTGATTCTTACGTTTTAAATATGGATATTTTTCTTACAAAAATGCATTGATTCGCTACAGGAGGCCTTTATTGACCCCTCTTTTTATTATTGAGAGGTGCACTTTATGGGAGTTGTTTTGGACTGATGAAGAGAAACACACATCTATGCAGTTCTAAAGCTTGGGAATGGCAGGATATTTTTTAATATAACTCCTATTGAATTTGTCTGAAAGAAGGAAGCCATTTACACATAGTAAATTATATGCTACAGTAGCGTTAGGTCCTATCGTCAGCCTGCAAGATCGCTGATACATGATATCATTGTTAATTTATTAAAATTATTTACATACTTAGTTTCATAGCCCAAAACCAGCTCCAGCATAAGGCTAAAAGCAGTGTAATGTTCTTAATATGACTTAATTTGTATTTAACATGACAACCGAATAAAACATTGTATGTTACTAATAAATGCTTACATTTCCTTGTAATGTCTAATTTTTCAAAAAGCAGCTACAGAAAATGAGCAAAGAACATCACTGATTAGCCTAGCCTAGTCTAGTGCAAGTTTATGCATTTAGTTAGCGTTGTAGTTCTTGAAAAGGGATTTTTTTAAAAAAAACAAAATATCTCCCTTTGGAGTGAAATTTGTAAACTTGTAGATCTTTTTTATGCCCAAACATACACACCACACACTGACTTAAATTGAAAAAGTGAAAAAGCATAATAGGACCCCTTTAAATGTAAGCTTAAAATGAACTCTTCTGAAATATGTATGTATTGCTAATGACAGCATAAACTTACTGTGTCTAATGCACACGTAGGTTCAAAGTGCATAAGGGCAAAGGTTAGTAAGTTGCATTTTAAATGATTATGCGTTACTAATTGGATCACCCCTGAATAGGGCAAATCTGAGCAAATTAATTTTGTAATCCTTGTGTCATTTCAAGGACGTCTCCAGCAGTGACATCTGTTGTTCTCAGCAGTCGACTTCAGTCAGTGCATCTTCTTCACCACATGCTAATATTTGTCAGGCAAGTGTCTCACCCTAAAACACATTTCTGTCCTCGATTTTGCAATATATAAAACTTACTGCCATGATCATACTACTATACACATCATATTAACATTAAATTCCTCATACTGTACTGTCCTTTGGATTTTTACATTTTGTTTTACATTATGATAAAGAGATGTAAAATAAACTGAAGTGATAGATAATGGTAATTATTTCCAGGATTTGAACTTACAACCACTGGGTTATCAGCCAGTATCTTCAACCACAAAGCCTCATAATGCCTTTTAATTTAAAAAAAAAAAAAAAAAAAAAATCACAAACACAGCAAAAAAAACATTTGCAACACATTTAACTTCATATGATGCATTTAGTCAGGATACAGAATATTCAACTGGAAATCATGCAGGGCAGGGCTTGATTGCAATTGGATTTAATTAGATTGTGAAAACTACAGTTGTGCAGTTGTAAATAAAATTAATGTAGTACGTTTTACAATAAAACACTTAAGTCAACATGTTACTTGCCATTTCTTTGTAATTAAATATGAAATTTACTAGCAATTGCTGAGCGGAAACTGTTTCTATATCACTTTCTTGTTTATTGAAGGCTGCAACATGGGCTATTTTCCCCATCTGTGCAGCCTTGTAAATGTTAGCAGCTGTATATTTCAACAACAATCACAAATGTAATTTTTATGAAAGGCTCTGGTGGTATTTAAGACTTGGGTTTCATTGCACAAACACAACATTTAAACACTCTGGCAAAGCCGAGCCCACCCAACATGGCGGCTGCTTCACTACTCTTTCTTAAGTAAAGGATTAGCACGTCTAATTGCGCACCAATAGCCAAACTCCTTCAGCCGATAAGGAGCCGCATGAGTAATGCATTTCTGTCTTCCTCTGAGCGCCGTAGACACAGACAGGATTTACTCCTGCCTCAAATCCGCGTGAACAGGCTCAGAGGGAACGTTCTGCCGGCTCTATCTACATAAGCAATCAAATCAAATGGCGCATTCACGTAGCCTCTTCAATTTAGCCGTACTTTGCAGACGGGGCACTGGTGAAATTGTTTCTCCTATTCTCTCTTGGTGACTTTCTCATCATTTTCGGTCTAAGCTTGAAGCAAACAACTGACAAACAACATCTGGAACTTAGATTGCCAGCAGAAAAAAGTTGGATGTGTTGACCTTTGAGATAGGGTAGGCAGGTCAGTACTCAGATGTCACTCTCAAAAATCGAAGTTCCTAAAGGGGAAGTGATGCCATAGAAGAACCATTTTTGCTTCCCCAAGGAAACTTTCAGTCAACAGTTCTTAAAAGAATGTTTTTCTTAGAGTGAAGAACATTTTTAAAATCTAAATAATCTTTTTTTCCACTAAAAAACATCTGGTGAAATGGAGACATAATGGTATTAAAGGCTCTTCATTAAAACCACCAATGCCAATGAACAACCTCTATTTTTAGGAATGAACCACTACTAAATAATAAGACTAGAAAAGGTATCAGCATTACAAAGTTGCCAAAAGTGACGTTCATAACCATCAAAAACATTAATTATGTCATGACTGAAAGACTGATTTGATAGATTGTATTATAATATTTAATATTTTGATAATAAATGCAATACATTTCAGCTGAGATGTTTTAAGAGTTTGTATGGATAATACACTACCAGTCAAAAGTTTTTGAACAGTATGTTTTTTTAATGCTTTTTTAAAGAATTCTCTTCTGCTCACCAAGCCTGCATTTATTTGATCCAAATACCAGCAAAAGCAGTAATATTGTGAAATATTTTTACTATTTAAAATAACTGCTTTCTATTTAAATATATTTTAAAATGTATTTTATTCCTGTGATCATAGCTAAATTTTCAGCATCATTACTACAGTCTTCAATGTCACATGATCCTTCAGAAATCATTCTAATATGGCTGATTTGCTGTTCAAGAAACATTTTTTTTTAATTATTATTATCAATATTTAATACTGTTAAGTACATTTAAAAAATATTTGTATTTATTATTACAGATTTTTAATTTATTTTAGGGGAGGATTATAGAAATTAATACTTTTATTTACCAAGGCTGCTTTAAATTGATCAAAAGCGATGATAAAGACATTCATAATGTTACAAAAGATTTCTATTTTAGATAAATGCTGTTCTTCTGAACTTTCTGTTCATTAAAGAAACCTGAAAAAAATCTACTCAGCTGTTTTTAACATAATAACAAATGTTTTTGAACAGCAAATCAGAATATTAGTATCATTTCAGAAGGTTCATGTGACTGGAGTCATGATGCTAAAAATTCAGTTTTGAAATCACAGAAATAAATGACATTTTAAAATATATTCAAATAAAAAACAGTTATTTTAAGTAGTAAAAATATTTCAAAATTTTACTATTTTCGCTATACTTTGGATCAAATAAATGCAGTCTTGGTGAACTTCTTTAAAAAACATAAAAAATCTTACTGTTCAAAAACTTTTGACTGGTAGTGTATAAATCCAAAAATTTTAGTATTTTATTGTAACAAACTATGTATGTGTATGGGTTACAAATATATTAAATAAATGTAAAAAATGTGATTTATGTTCAGATTATTTATTTTAGAAACTTTTATATTATATTACATATTATATTAAAATTCAGATTTTGAGTATTACAATTAATTCGTAAGCACTGCTTTGTTATAATTTTGCATTTTCCCCATTTCTAGTAGCTAATAATTAACAAGAGTCCTGTTTACACAGCCTGTCCAGCATAAATACATGGTATCTGTCTTTTAAAATATTCAAAACGTCTAATCGTCTATTCTTTCAAAAAAAAATCTAATGTTTATAGCAATAATAATGCTACGCATGAATGCCTTTCCATCGTATGGTCCATGAGCACTCAAAGAAAATGACAGATTGCGCTCCGTTCTAAAAACAGTTAAAATCAGAAACAGAAAGTTGTCATGGATCGAAGTATTGTGTGTCTGAATTCATCCCCGTTTGCATGTGAATCTCGTTTCGTGACTCTGAGTCTTGCGGTGTGGAGGCTGAGTGAAAAGCTCTCTCATGAATGAAACATCACGGCTAATGAAACGAACCGCTCCACTTCCAGCGGCTCACGCACTCGTGCACACGGACACAAACACAATTCACGTGCAGCACAACATGCACTGTATTTAATGCTGAAAATAGTAATATTTCTATTGTGAGGGGGTGGAGGACAGAGCGGGCTGGAAGGCAAGACCAGGTAATGGAGTGACGGCACTTGGTGATTTCTGTGCAAAAAGAGCACTGTCTGAATGTGCGTGCAGCTCTGGCGGTCTCACAGACTGAGCGTCCCATGAGACCTTGCTGCCGTGCCTCTGACTGCGTTACTTGGATCGAGTGAAGTTTAAAAGAAAAACAGACTATACATGAGGAAAAAACTCCAATCTCTGACCTCCAACCGGAATCGTTTTTGACACAAAAACTGAAGTTAATCAATCCTCCATCTGTGTTACTCTAATTAGAGATCTGCAACCAAACCCAAGCCCAGTGGGATCTGCAAACTGGTGGGTTTAGGTCAACCTTGTAATTATAACTCTGTGTTGGGTTTGCAAAAACTGAAAATAACATGAATATAAATCTGTAAATATTTTATGTTTTCATCTTCAGCTAACACTGTACAAACAGAGCGTGCAAAATAATTTTGTGATGGGGTTTGTGAGATTGTAATGGAATGTCAATGTGATATTCACACATAATGTATTTATGTATTTACGTAAAATAAAATTAGCAAACTAAACTCTGCTCTTAATACACAATTTAAATGTCCAGATATTTTAATTATAAGCCAATTATTTAATTTAGAAAATATGTTATCCTTATTATATAGCACTATATTTTTCACATTATTAACTACCACTAGTTTTTGAATGGTAAGATTTTTTATGCTCATTAAGCCTGCATTTATTTGATTCAAAGTACAGCAAAAATTATGAAATATTTTACTATTTTAAAACATTTATTATTATTATTATTATTATTATTATTATTATTATTATGTTGAAAACAGCTGAGTAGATTTTTTTTCAGGTTTCTTAGATGAATAGAAAGCTCAGAAGAACAAAATTTATCTGAAATAGAAATCTTTTGTAACATTATAAATGTCTTTATCATCACTTTTGATCAATTTAATGCAATTCTTTGCTAAATAAAAGTACTAATTTCTATAATTTCTTCCCCCAAGCAATTCTTTAACAGCAAATCAGCATATTAGAATAATTTCTGAAGGATCATGTGACACTGAAGACTGGAGTAATGATGCTGAAAATTCAGCTTTGATCACAGGAATAAATTACATTTTAAAATATATACATTTTCAAATAGAAAATGGTTATTTTAAATAGTAAAGATATTTCAGAATTTTACTGTTTTTGCTGTATTTTGGATCAAATAAATACAGGCTTTGTGAGCACAAAATATTTCTTTAAAAAACATTAAAAATCTTACTGTTCAAAAACTTTTGACTAGTAGCGTAGCTGCCTTGATATAAAAAACAAATCTTCCAATTTCCTTATTTAAAGTTAATAAATGTAACCAAAGAATTAATTAAAAAATATTTTATATAATATATAATAATAGAATAGAAGGTTAGAACACATTTGTGCATAACTCATTCTGAACGATGACTAAGCTACAAACAAAAATTATGCATCCACCTAGCAACTCAACACATACAAAAAAAACCTAGCAACCACATACTGTTACAAAACACTGTAGACACACTATCTACTTTTTTAAAATTACATTTTTGTTTCTGGTTTTGCACAAAGATAGATTGCTTACATATAAAAATATACAAATTTAGTTTATATTTATTGAAAAGCTACAACATTACTTGAAATTTCAGGGACATTTCAAGTAAATTGTTTAGACGAAAGGGGTTTAAGATGCCAAAAAAGTTTTGGGAACCCCTGTTCTAATATATAGGACTATACTATTCTAATATATGCAGTATGGACTATAATTGAACAGACATGTCAGTACATGCTACCATGCCGCCTAATTTATTCTGCTGCTGTGGTCGTCTATCTTAAGGACGTTTTTAGGTTTTGAAGGTGAGAAAGTTTTAGGGTTTATTCCTCACACAGTATGCTACTAATTTAACTGAAGAACGTGTTCGTGGAAAAAAACGGTTCACTTTCATCCAGTGCTGAACTTATATTTCTCTTCAAAAAGGTGAAGATGCTATCAGACACAAAGCGCTGATGCTCAAACACCCGTGAGGAAACACACTGGCCTGTATGTTGCACACGGGAGAGTCAGACCAGCGGTGAGAGGTTCAGCCAGCGAACACGTGTGCCCAGAGGACGGACCGGAGGAGAAAATCAGGCTAGGGCACGACTGAGGCTCCGGGGGTTTGGAGATCAATGCACATAAATTCTGTGCTCCATTTCTACACGTGTTTTTTTTTTTTTTGCCTCTTTTCCTCATTGGAGTTCTTAATGAGAGCCGGATTGAAACGTGCTGATTCCCTAAAATTTATTTTTGGCATGGACATTAGTGTAATTTGCATAGAGTAATCAGACCAGTAATCAGTCTTGCTTAGCTGTTGTCCACACAAACACACACAGCGATACAGGTGTGAAATTTAGCTAGCGACTCCCACTCGCCTTCTTTTTATCCATAACTACACCATTGTGTGGATTTGCATCTATTAATTTCTATTTAGGTCATTGAATTGCAGTGTCATTCAATTGTGTGATATTTTTGTCAGTCAAAACAAACAGTAAGAAAAGCATCACTATTACTAACGCTAATACTTAAAGATTTAAAGAGAGCTATGGAACAAATAAAACAAGTTAGAAATCACATAGATTAATATGGAAGGAGAGGCCCATCAGTAGAACACCATAAAAAACTCTTTTCTGTTTGGTTTTTGAAATCCTGTAACTTTTAGGTCACATCCATTGATCTGATTTTCAGAAATGTTGGAAGGAATAGACAGACACTCTGTCTGGGGTAACGTACCCATCGCTGCGCCTGCAAACATGCTGCCGCCCTTGTACTACAACGATGGGGGAGCTACGGCATGCTGGGAAAACAAACCACAGGCAAGATCAGTGCGCTAACTAGGACAGTTCCAAACTTTTCAAATAGTCACAAACACACAGCCTCGAAAGAGAAAAGATGTAACTGAAGGGGACGTTGTTACGACACTGTTCACTTTTTGACCTTTGGGTTTAAGCATAAATTGTTATGGTCAAGTTCAAAATGATTTTTATTTAGTTTTATGACCTTGAATTCAACATTGAACCTCATAAGGAAGAAAAATATATATAAATTTTTTTAATGCCACTATTTTCATGACAAAAATGTGTTACAGAAATGAAAATCATTTCATTAGTCGCTAAAGGGAAATAACGAGAAGAATAACAACGTCGTTAATGGGAAAATTGTTTGAAATACAAACCACTGTGTTCATAATTAAGATAATACATTAAAATAACGGTGGAAAACCTAATAATCAAGCAGCAAAATTAGCTGTTTTGTACAGCTAAAAATAGCTGGACGCAAATGAGACCAGAAGCCAGATCAACGAATTTACAATGGCCGCGCCCACTCTTATGGGAAGAAAGATGGATAAGCTTTTTCTAGTATCGTGTTACTTTATAAAGTAACATGATACTAGATACTCACAGTTTAATGAATAATTACGTAAATAAACTACTTTGTGAAACTACTTTCTTAAGCTAAATTCAAAATAAGTTCATCAGTTAGCATCAGTTACGAATTCGAAAACGAAACGTTAGAAATACAACAACAACTGCTTAGGCCCTTTCTGAAAAGTTATTAAGCAACAAGGAGGAGGAAGTACAATAGTTAGATGCTGATTTTAAACATCAAGAGGATAAAACTGAGTACCTTACATTTTAGACCCAACATCGCCAGTTATTTGTTCCTCCAGAAACAGCTACCGCACCGCCATTTCCTTCCTGAATGAATCAGCCATTTGAACGAATCGTTTGAGTGAATGATTCAAATGATTCACTCATAATGACCGCGTGACCTGACAGAACAAGCGTTTTTAATGAATCAGTCGATTGATTCAATAAATAAATGACTCACTCATTAAATAGCCTCTTGCCGCCATCTTCTGGTGCAACTATTATGTGACCTGCAAAAAACCCAAAAAGTCAAGTTTTTGTTTTTTAAAGAAGGCTCTTCTGCTCACCAAGCCTGCATTTATTTGTAGTACAGCAGAAACATTAACATTTTGAAATGTTTTTACTATTTCAAATAACTGTTTTCTACATGATCTTTCAAAAATCATTCTAACATTCTGATTTGCTGTTAAAAAAACATAAATAAAATATATTCAAATTGAAATCAGTTATTTTAAATAGTAAAAATATGTCAAAATATTACTGCTTTTGCTGTACTTTGGATAAAAAAAATACAGGCTTAAAAACATTAAAACTTTTTGACTGGTAGCAAATATGATACGTATAGAGCTTAGAGCTTTCTAGTCTTTTTTCTGATTTAATATTCACAATAAACTTTGTTCAACTTTGAGTCATATCGCGTTTGATCGCTATGTCCTTGAATAAAAAAAAAATAATTAAGGAGACTGACCTGCTTTTATGCAGTCTTTTGAATCAGAAACTGAGCCGGTTTTTTGTTGTTTATACTGTATTCTACCCAGAAGAACGATAAATAATGGATAATGGCATTTTATTTTAGCGTTCAAAACAATCTCTTAGGGTAAAGACGACACCGGTATCCGTTCATTACTCATTGAATTAGCCCTGGAGAAAATTCCGCCGCAGTAAACCTGAGAAGTGCCGGAAACACTTTGAGCTCTATTGTGCGAATCTTTTTTCGGTAATAAGCTCCGTGAAGTTGAATCGGCGGTCAGGCCTCTGTGTGACTAACAAGGTTTAATCTGGGCCAACAACAGCACGGAAGCGCCTGATTCAGCATTCACCCCGTACCATATGCGTTTTCTCGGCCCTTAAAATATCTTATCTTCGGAATTAGAGCTTAATTTCTCCTCTGTCTGCTTGATATCTCCGGGGGCGTGATAATTTGCACCGCATGGATTGTATCAGATTCATGCAAATAAGGATCATCGGTGACAGACTTTGCTTATAACATCAAAGAGAAAGTTTGAGTGGTTGGGGTGCACGCCGAGGCCAGCAGAGTAAAGGTTTTGCATTGAAATGCTGCGGATTTGCATATATGCTAATGAGGGCACTATTACATTTTATCAGTAGAATTTCTCCTCTTAGCGTAGGGAAATCCTTATTCGACTTGTTCAGGTAATTGGGTCACTCACTGCGAAATCTCTTTAATGTATGCAAATATGAGAGTTGAGTTGTTATGACTCATGCTATAGTCGTGAGATTCATTAGGCTAATTAAGAACCGCTTATATACAAACGCATACAGAATATCTTAGCGCATTATTTGTGATCACACGTTATAGCCCAACATTTATCGTTTTCACAAATTCATCCTTTCCATTGTACAAGTGGGTTATGTGCACTCAAACGTATTTATTTTTCCGAGTCTATAATAAACCCTACACAAGCACAGCAACATTCAGGTGCTCATGAATGTTTAATCAAAGAGTTTGTATAAATTGCACGTATGGCAAATGTTTGGGAAACAACAAGAACGCCACTGTTTGCATTTGTCCCTTTGGATAACTGTGGACACTCATTGAAATGTATTTGTTTTAAAACTCAGTTGGTGACAAAAGTAATTTATGGTGTTGTTTACATTGTCTAAATTAGTATTGAATATGCTTTGCATCCTCATTTCTGACATCATTGTTTTTATAACTTGCAAGTGTGACGTTCAAAACAAGCTTTATTTTATTTTATTTTATTTTATTTTTAAGTTATAGGTGGTCAGAAATGATGGGTGCCTCTATTAAAATATTTAAATATATTTATTTAAAATGTTCATTGATAAAAATGTTTGTATATATATTTTTAAGTTAAAATATTACATGCATCTGAAGTTTGAAATAATCCACTTTATTTTTAATTTTATTTATTTTTTATTCTATTTTTAATTTCATTTTAATTAATTAAAACTTGTGTTTTATTTATTTATTTGAGATATTTAAGTTATATGTGGTCAGAAATTATGAGTACCTCTATTAAAACTTAAAATATGTGTTTATTCATAAAACTCAAACTTAAACTGTCTGAACTCATATATATATTTTAAGTTACAATTTTTATTTTATTTTAATATTTCTTAAGATATTATTGAAGTTATAGGTGGTCAGAAATTATGGGTACCTCTATTAAAAACACATTTAAATATATTTAAAATATTTATTTATTAATAAATAAATAATTATTTTATTTTTTGCTTTTAAAGGTAAACTCATGCTCATTATGGCTTCATTTATTTGGTAAAAAAATTAATACAAAAACATAGTAATATTGTGAAATATTATTACAATTTAAAGTAACTGTTTTATTTTAATGATGTAAAATGTAATTTATTTCTGTGATCAAATTTTCAGCATCATTACTTCAGTTTTTAATGTCACATGATCCTTCAGAAGTCATTATAATATGTTAATTTGTTACTCATTTGTGATTATTATCAGAACTATTATTAATGTTGAAAAAAAATTGTGGAAACCATGAAACAGTTCTCTCTCTTTTTTTTAAGGACTGATCAATAGAAATGTAAAAAAAACAGCATTTTTCTTTATTTATTTATTTAACCAATATACATTTCTTTACCGTCACTTTTCATCAACCGTATCGTTTCTTAATTTTAAGATAAGATGTTAAGATAAAATATATCTAAAGGTTAAGGGAATACATCAAAATGTAGAAAAATAAAACAAAATTAAAAATTAAAAATGCATCTGACTCTTATAAAGAAAATGTATGTATACCCTTAAGCATTCTGTTTTATCTTAAAATCTTGATTTTGTCTGTCAAAATTTTAATGTTTGTATAATCTGCAATATCACAGCTGCAAAAATGGCTTGAACTTCTAGTCAAAAGTCTTCTGTGGCATAATCTGATTATAATATCATGCATTATGTTGTGTGGGAGGACGGCACATTGCTGCACAGCTTGTTGCGTGACCTCCCGGTGTCCTATCTGACTGTGCTCACTCAACGGGAATGAGAAAGCGATGGAGGACAAGTTTCGAACGTCGCCACAACACACATCCGCAACAGTGAACGCTGTTATCTCAGACGGGCTGAAGCTGTGAAACGAGGCTGTCTTTGAATTGAACTCGTCTCATCTAAGAGTTTTGTGGGACAGACTGAATATTTGACATCTAACTGCAGAAGAAAGTCACTTTAGCTGTCTGTGGGAAATGCAAATCAGTTCTGTGTTGGCAATATGCTTCTTTATAGTCAAACAAAAGCCCTAAATGTATTTAGACACTTAAACTTAAAGATGTCTGAAAGTCATTGCATTAAATCAAATATCAAACATATGTTGCTTTTATTTTTCTTTTCATTTTAGATCAGTGAGCACAAAGACTCCAAGTCCACATTTTTCAATTACAAGCTCTTAAATTAGTCTTAAATCGGAGAAGAAAGTCTTAAATTCATTAATACACGACACTGAATGTTGCATGTACTGTACAAAAAAAGAAAATAAATAAATTACATCCGAATATAAATTACAATAAAATAAAAATTACATTTTTAATTTAATTTGTGTACTTAATTTTTAGCGTGTTTTAGATAATATATATATATATATAACTTCTAGTTCTCCATAATTATTTTGAAATTTAAATTAAATTAAGTTAATTTTTTTGAATTTGTAATAAAAAAATTTAATTTCCACTTTAATTTGTATACTTTCATTTTTATCTCAAGTAAATGTGTGTTAGATTATGTATACAAACTTCCAGAAACAACTTCCAGCTCTCCATAATTATTTACAAAAATTAAATTAGATTGTATTTAAATTAAATTTAAATGAATTATTTAATAATTAATAGTATTTTTGTCTTGTTTTCCAGTGCAAGATCCTAAAATCAACATACACTTACTTAAGAAACAAAATTACATAAAATAAAAATAAAAATAAAGTAAGTTTTCTGAGAAATTGATCAAAATCAAGTAAATTTAGTCTTAAAAAAGGACAAATGTGTCAATTAGGAATGAAAATTTAGTTTCCCTTTGAATTAAGTAAATCTTTTTTAACACATTAGAAGATATTTGTTCTTGTTTCAATCATAAATTCACTTATTTTTTATTATATTTTAATGTAAGGATCTTGAAACATTTGCACTGGAAAACAAGACAAAAATACTATTTCTAATTTAATGTAATATTTAATATTTAACGTAATTTAATTTAATTTCCTATAAAACAAAATGCAATACTTTTTTTGTGCAGTACATGCAATATTTAATTTTATTAAAATAGTTAAAGTGCAATTAAAAAGTAATAGAGATCTGGAAGTTTTTTTTAAAGCTTTGCTAATATAAAACATTTATATTTAGAAACCATATTGATATATTCTGTTCCATTCAATTTTTTTCCTTATATTTTCTTTACTTGGTCTTAAGTCTTAAATTTACTTTCATAAAACCTGCAAAAGTTATATTTTTTATGCAGTGCAATGACATTCAGGAGTTATTTATTTATTTGTTTATTTTGCAACCACTGTATGCATGTAAAACCTAAATTTTCTGGCTGGATTTGCAGTGTAATGACGTTTGTTGTGCATGTACAGGTTCTGTAAATGTGACCATTCACCTGAAATGAATTCTGGGTATAATCCGCTTCAAGGTGACATTTGCGCATGAATGGTATCAGTGTGCAGAGCACCATCCAAATGGGCAAGTTACACTCTTGGCAAAGGCAAACACAGACAAAACAGTTGCTAATATTTTGTCTCCACGCAGATGACAACTTTCATAATGTGACAATACACACTGACAGTCTCTCGATATGCAATGTAGTCATGAATCAGTTTTAAGACATTAAATTCACAGCTTTATGCTAAAGTAATGAAGAAACCTCTCAGAGGAGAGCGCTAAAGCCCAGCGGACATTAAAAGCAATTGCTCTGCTGTCACTGAAGTGCTGTCGGCTTGTGGTTCAGACCGGAGAGATGGGACAGAATACGCTGGTAACACCTGATAATGCATGATAATGTTCCAACAAATATCCATGTGGGTGAACAGCACAGAAAACTGCCAAGAAGTGTCAGAATTTACCTCATGATCAACAGGAAAAAAAAGGTAAACTATTGCTCAGATTGATTAAAAAGTTCAAGCAATAAAACCTGATCAAAAGCCATTTATTTTAGAATTTTAACATCACTTGTAATGATATTAAAAAGCATGTATAGTGATGGGTGAAATGGAGCTTTTCGAAACTCTGAATCAGTTAAACCAATGTGTCGCAAATGATTCACTGTTTCAAAGCGCATATCATGAATCATTTAATTCAGATTGGGACTTCGGAGTGGGTTCATAAATCATTTGATTCAGATCGGGACTTCAAAGCACTGTGAATCATTTGATTTAAATCGGAAGTCATGAATCATTTGATTCCGATTGGAACGTCAAAGCATCGTGAATCATTTCATTTAGATCGGGACTTTGTGAATTGTGTATTGTGAATCATTTGATTCAGATTGGGACTTTGGAGCGGGTTTGCAAATCATTTGATTTGGATTGAAACTTCTAGTGTTGTGAATAATTTGATTTAGATCGGGAATTTGAAGTATTGTGAATCATTTGATTTAGATCTGAACTTGTGAATCATTTGATTCAGATTGAGAATTCAAAGTATCATGAATCATTTGATTTAGATTGGTACTTTGGAGCTGGTTCGTGAATCATTTGATTTAGATCAGAACTCGTGAATCATTTGATTCAGATCAGGACATCAAAGTATTGTGAATCTTTTGATTTATATCGGTACTTCGGAGCGGGTTTGCAAATCATTTGATTTAGATCAGGACCTTGTAACAGGTTTGTGAATCATCTGAATTAGATTGGAACTTCATGTATTGCGAATCATTTGATTTGGATTGGGACTTTGGAGCGATATCGCGAATCATTTGATTTGGATCAGAGCTTTGGAGGGGGTTCGTGAATCTTTTGATTTAGATCTGAACTTCGGGTATTGTGAATCATTTGATTCAGATCAGAACTTCAAAATATTGTGAATCATTTGATTTAGACCAGAGCTTTGTGTATCATGAATCATCTGATTTAGATTGGGACTTTGTAATGGATTCGTGAATCAATTTAATTTAAATCAGAACTTCGCATATCGCAAATCATTTGATTCAGATCAGGACTTCGGAGCGATACTGTAAATCATTAGATTTAGATTGGAGCTTCGAAGGGGATTCGTGAATCTTTTGCTTTAGATCGGAACCTCAGAGTGGGTTCACAAACTGTATGATTCAGATAGGGACTTTGAAGTGCAGATCATGAATCATTTGATTTAGATCTGGACTTTGGTGTAGGTTCGCTAATCATTTGATTCTGATCAGAACTTTGGAGTGGATTGGTGAATCTTTTGATTCAGATGGAAACTTCAGAGCACAGATCGCAAATCATTTAATTCAGATCAGGACTTTGGTGCAGGTTCCTGAATCATTTGATTCAGATCAGATTTCGTGTGTGGTGAATATGTTTGCTCCGATTTCTTTTTTTTAATGAAACATTACAAAACATCAAACCATTAAGGCAGTACAGTTATAAAAACAAAACAATGAATACACAAATACAAATCCCTTAAGGAAATTAAACATGATTTTAATATAGTAAAAGTGTTTTTTTTTTCACGGTTTAACTGGTTTTTATTTGCACTCCAGGCTGCATACAGATATTGCTCTTTAAAAAAAAAAACAGAGAGAGAGAGAGCAAAAAAAACTTTATTTTATTAATATTTACATATATGATTCATGGGAAACTAATTCCATTAATCTGTCTTACAAACAAATGCACAATTAGGTAATTTAATAATTGAAACAGAATAATTATAATTTAATAAATAAAAAGATTAACATACAGACAATACCCTGTTTTCAAAAATTAAATGAGGTCCAGTGTTTTTGTAAAGTCAACATGAAATGTCATTCATAACCCATTTTACTACTGTGAAAAAGATTTCCATCAAATAAATCTTATGTATGGCAGGAGTATATGGAAACTTACATAAAATAAAAATAAAAAGGGAATTTCACCTCACAATTTGTACCTCTTTCACAATTTTTAGTTTATATCCTACAATTTTGACTATTCTTCTCAGAATTGTAGATTTATATATACTTTTTTACACAATGCTGAAGTTATATATTACATTTCTGTCAGAATTATTAAGTATAAACAGAAAAAAAGTCTAAATTGTGAGATAAAAAGTCGCAATTACCTTTTTTTTTTTTTTTTTTTTTTTTTTTTAAATCCCGTGGTGGAAACAAGCTTCCACAGAATCATGAAAAGTGGTTGGAGCGGGGACAAAAACATTTTTTTTTCCTTTCGGAAAAAACATGCACTAATGAATCATTTATGATAAGCCCAGAAACATCTAGCAAAGTAAACAGGGTCAGTTTTGATTTCATGTTGACTTTAAATTAGTCATTTCCACCATTTCAAGATCCACACAATTATGTGCAATTCCACTTTTAGCACATAGCAAGTTCATTACTATATCCTTAGTGTGTTAGTTTTAGTAAAACGCATGATTTATTGGATGCAAAACAGCCCGAACGCCGAGAATACTCAAAGATTTTCTTAGGGTCTGAATAAATATTTTAAAACAGGCCTGAACTCTGAATCCAGCAGTAAGAGAAAGATACAGATTCCATTTCAGACAGATTTCAAGAGCAAGGAAAGTTAAAAGCGTTTCCCGCAGACCAACATTTACACATATTTATTCCTCCCATTTCCAGAGGGATCCGCCGCCGTTCTGCACGCAATAAATAACAGCAGGTTGAGTTTCGGAGTGTTTAATCAAACACATGACGTACATAATTGCCTTTTTCCCTTTTTACGACCACAGAGACAAAACAGACTAATTCAGCGTTTGTCCGTATTCTTGTGCGCTCTGCAGCGTTTGTCAGGAGCCCAAATGTTTCCTCTTGAGGGTCTGGGTTTGTCATAGATTATATGCGTGTAGCTTAACGTTTATTCTCCTGCGGCTTCTCATTGTTCCGGCTTTAATTTCGTCTTTTATTCAGCGTCGTGTTTCAGCACTTGAGGCACTCGTGAAGTTTCATCCATGCCGTTGTGGTGCTGTGGTGGGTGTGGCCAAACTTTTACACAATGCATATTCCATCATTTTAATATTTATGATTAGGTCCACTCTTTACATATTCATGACTCTATTATTCATAAAATCTTTATCCATGTACAACGATATTTAAATAATGTGTCCTTTAAGGCAGTCCAAACATTTACAAAAGAAAGTAAAAGAGAAAAGGGATAATTGCAGAATGTCCCGCCGAAGAAGAAAAGCTCCATCCTTATCCCAGTAATGACAGTCCATGTCAGGTTTTGTTAAGGAAGGGACAGTCGTTTGAAGTACATACACAAGACCCAAACACGTATCAGATCAATATGTACTTGTATTCCGGCGAGGTCCGTGGCTATATGTGCACCGACGGCACGCTCTGGTTCAGTACCTGGGCTCTCATCACCTGGACGCTGGTCATGATCTTCTTCTGATGGCCCATTAATGTGACTCCCAACCTCTGGATGTCACTGAGATGGAAGTGAACAAAGAAACATCATTAGATGTTGGTGTTGGAGATTATTTAATTTCCTGTAATTGTGATTCATGTCGGAACTTCATAGCAGGTTTGAAAATCTTTTGATTCAGATCACAACTTTGGAGAGCAGACTGCAAATCATTTGATTCAGATTGGAAYTTCAGAGTGGGTTTGAGAATCTTTTGATTCAGATCAGAACTTCAGAGTGCAGATCACAAATTATTTGATTCAGATTTGTACTTTGGAGCAGGTTCGATAATCTTTTGATTCAGATTGGAACTTCATAGCGGGTTCAAGAATCTTTTGATTCAGATCAAAACTCTGGAGTGCAGATCGCAAATCATTTGATTTAGATTGGAACTTCGGAGCGCAGATTGCGAATCATCTGATTTAGATCGGGACTTTGGAGCGGGTTTTTAGGAATCTTTTGATTCAGATCAGAACTTTGGAGCGCAGATCACACATCATTTGATTCAGATTTGGACTTTGGAGCGGGTTTGAGAATCTTTTGATTCAGATCAGAACTTCACAGCGTAGATTGCGAATCATCTGATTCAGATCCGGACTTCAGTGTGGGTTTGCGAATCTTTTGATTCAGATTGGAACTTAGGAACAGGTTCACGAATCATTTCGCAAAGTGAATGATTTGTGATCCATGCTTCAAAGTCACAATCCAAAATGATGGTTCGTGAATCATTATTCAGATCAGGACTATAGAGCGTGGATTGCAAATTATTTTATTTTGATCAGAACTTCAGATCGCGTATTGCAAATCTTTTTTTTCTGTTTTTTTTTTTTTTATTAAATATAACACCGAAAACAAGATACAAAAGAAAGATACACCAATACAAATCTCTTAAGAAAATTAACTATGTTTTTTTTTGCATAACCACTGTTTTTCTACATACACCATGGTTAAACTATATAAAAATAAAAATAGAAGCTTGGAAATGCAAGAAAAAAGTCTAACTGTGATAAAACTATTTAATTTTTCTAACCCATTGCCAAAACAAGCTTCCATCGTTATTGAAACTATCAATTAACTGTTTCTATTGCTTTTTATTGCTGTAATTGACCCTTTTCAAGATTAGTTTAATCATGGCTATTGTAACCATAAACATGATTAATTATGCAATTAATTGTGCAGCTCTAATTATGGGCTTTTTATGTTAAAAGATTCATTAAAAACATTTGGAACAAACAAATGATTTGCAAACAGCACAGCTGCAGCTGGTCAGGGAAGAATGTTTTTTCTTATACAACATAAACCCTGAAGACATTATGACTGATTTTATGACTACATCTAATAAAGAGACAGAACCAAAAAGCTAGCTGCATTTTGTTGAGCAAAACAGGGCATTTGGTCCAAAATTGACCAAAAGGGAAAGCAATGACTGATCCATTGAATAGTCAAGGAAATGTGGAGAAAATATGGAAAAGTAGCCCTAAAAGGCTGCAGTACTGCACTTAAATAGTATTATAACATTTATTTAGATTTTGAATTTGCTTTTTATTTTTTACATTTTCAATTTTTAATTTAAATTTATTTTATTTCTTTTCTTTTTTTTTTAATTAGTTGTTTAAAATGTATTTACCTCACTTGAATATGTTTGTAGATTGTGCTGGATATTGCCTTTGCAATGGAAATATGGAAATATATTTTATTTGTAAGCATCATACTTTTTTCGCTTATTCAGATCAGCACTTTGGAGCGGGTTCGTGAATCATTTGATATAGATCGGAACTTCACGTATCATGAATCATTTAATTCAGACTTCAGAGCGTGTATCACAAATTATTTTATTTAGGTCTGAACTTTGAAGCGGATTTGTGAATCTTTTGATTCAGATTGGATTTTCTGAGCGTATCCACAAATCATTTCACAAATTGAATGATTCGCAATCCACGCTCCGAGGTCCCGATCTAAAATGATGGTGTGTGAATCATTTTTTTTAGACTGGGACTACTACGAATCATTTTATTTAGATGGGAACCTTGGAGTGGGTTTTGAAGATCTTCTGATTCAGATATGAAGTCAATTCAGATCCAGACTTCAGAGGTGGTTCGTGAATCTTTTGATTCAGATTGGAACATCTGAGCAGGCTCATGAATCATTTCACAAATTGAACGAGTCACAATCCGTGCTAAAATGATGGTTCACTTTAGATCGGACTTCAGAGCGCGGATAACAAATCATTTGATTTACACTGGAACTTTGCAGCAGGTTCGCAAATCTTTTGATTCAGAATGGGCCTTCAAAGCGCGAATCATTTGATTTAGATCTAAACTTTGTGTATCATGAATCATTTGATTCAGAAGAACACTTCAGAGCAAGTATCGCTAATCATTTCATTTAGATCATAACTTGAAGCCTGTTTGTGAATCAACCTATTCAGATCAGGACTTCAGAGTTGGTGAATCTTCTGATTCAGATTTGAACATCGGAGCGGACTTATGAATCATTTCGCGAATTGAATGATTCACAAAGTACCGATCTAAAATGACAGTTTGCGAATCTTTCAGATTAGGACTAGAGAGGGCAAATCATTTGATTTAGATTGGAACTCAAAAGCAGGTTTGCGAATCTACTGATTCAGAATGGGAGTTCAGAGCTCGAATCATTTGATTTCGATGGGAACTTTGGAGCGGGTTTCTCAGAATCGTAGCTTAATGTCTTGCAATTCTTCTTTTCTTACAATTCTGACTTTATTATCTGAATTTTGAGTTTACATCTCAGTTCTAAATACAATTCTGATAAAAAAAATTCAGAATTGCAAGACGTAAACTCGCAATTGAGAGAAAAAAGTCAGAACTGCAAGATATAAAAACAAGTGAGAGAAAGTTGTGAGATAAAAAGATGTTTGGAACAACATGCACGTAGTAAATTTTAATTTTGAGAGATCAATATTTTAAAACATCGGAAGCCAATCAAACTGAGAGCAGAGGTTTGAGAAAGTACCTTTTTTTTTAAACCCAGGGATCAATTGAAGACTGCAATGTCTACAAATCCACTAAAACCAGACCAACAGGGACAGCACTGACTGACCCATTGGACAGACAGTGGACACACAGTCTTGAAACCGCATCTAATGGTCATTGATCATCTGACTTGAAGAGGTGACGATCAATCAAAGGCTTAAAGCCATAAAAACACCTCCAACCCGTCCTCCATCCGCCTCAGCGCAAAGATTCACGCTGCGACGACGCATCTAAAAGGCTTCATTTCTACATTAGCAATCCGGAGCGCTCTGCCGTGTTACGGAGTAAGAACTCAATCAACTCACTGTTGTTTCATGCTCATCACATGTCCTAGAGTCAGATAACCTCCTGCGGCAAAGTGGTCCTTATAACGGCCCATCTTAATGGTGTCCAACCACTCGTCCACAGATCTGCAGCTGGTGAAATCAGGAATACTTCTGTTCATCAAAGGACTGTTTAGTCTGAAATGAGAGCAGGGGGAGTGAGGAGGCGCGTACGAGATGTACCTCTGAAACGCGGCGAGCGCGGGCAGAAAATCAATATGAGTTAAAATGATAGAGAGGGTGGGAAAGGGGGGCTGTAGATTTGGCCGGTTTGGGTAGATTAATACAGGGATGAAATCCCTATTTCTTCCCATCAACGCATCTGGATATGCACCGGCAACTTGACAGGACACGCGCTCCGAGCTGAGCAATTTATACAAGTACAATTGTGAAAGCAGAAGCGTTCTTTTTCGGTTCAAGGCGGATCAATGTCAATATAGCGCAGAGGTCTTTTATTTAACAGCGAACACATCTATTTGAGATGAGCTTATTGGAAAATGTACACTTGCGTCTTAAAGCAGGCCCGCCGTATTCCCAGCCACTCGGATGAAACTTTCAGCTCGTCAACTTTGCCAGACTTTTTGAAACGGATCATATCTGACGCCGACAAAGTGCATTTGTCGGGCAAATCCCCCCGAAGGCGGCGTATCGATTGCTGGCCGCTCACCTGCACAATGTGTCCATTGACTTGAGGTTCTCGGGGTTCCGGATCAGCTTGTCCAGGACCGTGACGATCTGGCAGAATTTGGGCCTTTCGTTGCGGTCTTTCTGCCAGCAGTCCAGCATTAGGGTGTGGAGGGCACCGGGGCAGCCCATGGGGGCCGGGAGTCGGTAGCCCTCCTCTACGGACTTGATCACCTTCACAAAAAAACAATCAAAACTCAATATTAATATAAAAAACATCAATATGAGCAACATTCTGAGTCTTTATACTGATATTACATTTGGATCACGCATAACACTGGAAGTACAGTTTTATGTAATATATGCTTTTAATTTATTTATAAAAAAAAAAAAGAATACAAAAATAAAATTTTATTATTTTTAAAATTGATTTTCGAATTTTAGAAGTTGAAATATCAAATAAATAAATATAAATATAGTTACTACTACATACGATAATTTGAAAAACATTTGTATGAAAAAAAATACTTTTCATTTTCTTATTAATATTATAATTTATTTTTTATTCGATTTTAGAATTTTAGTTGAAATCTAAAAATATTCTAAAATTCGAAGATTTTTTTCCTACTACAGCATAGAATGATAAAAAAATAATAATTATAATACCATCCATATATAATACCAACGAGATTCTTTCGTATATATATATTGTTTTATAAATTTTATACAAATTCTAATTACATGTTTTTTAATATAAATTTGACTTACTGCTACACAGGATAATATGACAAAATCATGTACAACAATATTGCTTTCTTTTCCATCTTTTTTTTATTTTATTTTAGAATGACAAAAATAATAAAAAGAAAAAAGAATTTTTATAAAATTCTTAAAAATTAAAAAATTCTTATTTCTTCTTATTCTTCTTCTCAACTAAAATAAAATAAAAATCTAGTAAAAAAGAAAAATATAAAAATGAGAAGTGATTCAAATTATGAATTAAATCTATGATAGAATCTCATTGATAATTAAAAAGAAAAACTGATACAGTACAATTTTTTTTTCTTAATGAGAATTTAATAATTTTTAAATACATTTTTTATAATTTAATAAAAATTATAATTAATTTCTTAATACATTTTATTTACTACTACATAGGATAATATAAAAAAAAGAAAAATATTGCTTTATTTTCCTTTGTATTAATATAATTTATTTTTACTAGATTTTAGAAAAATAGAAAAATACATTACACAAGATTATACATTATACTAGAAAAATACATTATACAAGATACATTTTATTCATAGAATGATAAAAATAATAAAAAGAAAACATAAAATGTATAAAAAATTAAATTTTTATAAAATTAAAAAAATAAAATTCATTAAGAGTCTACCATACGTACAAATATCAAAAAATACAAAAAACTAAGAAAAATCGACTTTCTACTACACGTTATATGAATTTTTTTTTTTTTTTTTTGCACTGTATCAGTGTTTTATTATCATTTAGATACTATTATAATTTTTGTTATAATTTTGAATCATTCTTATTTGTACATTTTAGTTTTTTTTACATTTTGAAAGTGTTTCATCATAAATTTACTTTTATTTCATAAAATGTATGTTTTCCATTGTTTTAATTAACTATAATAACCCTGCACTATTCTGAATGTAGCCAATATAGTGTCGTTTAGACCCACATCTCTGTTGGTCAAGTTCCAATATGGCCGTTCTCCATATGACATCACTTCCCACATCACCACTCCATAACTCCACACGTCACTGGAGGAGGAGAACTTCCGATAGGCAATGGCCTCCGGCGCCGTCCAACGAATCGGGATCTTTCCTCCCTAAAATTCCATGAAGACAGAGGAAGATACAGATTAAAGACAGAAATAATATATATATATATATATATATATATATAATACTTGTTGCAGAGTATGTTCCTGGTTTTATAGACTCACACTGGTGGTGTAGGCTGCATCAGGGTCGTCCTCCAGCACGCGTGACAGACCGAAGTCTGATATCTTGCACACCAGATTACTGTTGACCAGAACATTCCTGGCAGCCAAATCCCGGTGGACGTAGCCCAGATCAGCCAAGTAAGTCATGCCAGCTGCTATGCCACGCAGAATACCCACCAGCTGGATAATAGTGAACTGACCGTCATGTCTCTGTTTGCAGGGAAGAAAAACAAGAGGAGGAAGAGAAATCTGTGAAGTTTAACTTCAGTTCACAGGGAGGTTCAGCGAGGCGAAACGAAACTACAGAGACATACGAGAACAAACACAAATGTATTTACACACCCTCAGGAAAGAGTCCAAGGAGCCGTTCTCCATGTACTCTGTGATGATCATTACCGGTTTGCCTTGGTAGCGAATGCAAAAACACAGAGAGAAACAGGGGAAAGAACAAGGAAAAGATGTCAGGAGATTGAAAAGGTGATGCAAGTCTGGGTGAAGAGATACAGGGTTTTCTTCACTTTTTACCCAACTATGGGTGAATTATTTACTGGATAAAATAAAATAAAATAAAATAAAATAAAATAAAATAAAATAAAATAAAATAAAATAAAATAAAATAAAATAAAATAAAATAAAATAATATAAAATA
>JAHKKF010532988.1:7557-52731 GCA_019740295.1 Labeo calbasu
TTCACTTAGAGCTGTGTTACACACTGCATGAAAGGTAATTTTCATAAATCCATAACAGGGGCACTTTAATGTTGTGTTATGTTAGGATTTACAGTAGGTTTCTGTTATGTTGATTTTGTAGTTGTTGTAGCAATAAGCTTCTACGTTCTTTCGAGCGGAGAACTGACTCGGGTCTTCGTTCAAATTTCAACAGTTTACTGGATGTTGTCATACAATAAACAGAAACAAATAAACTCCGGTCAAAAAAACTGTGTTGCTCTGTCTTTCTTTCTTTCTCAGTGAAAAAGCGCCCTTTTTAGGAGTGCTTAAAGGCAGTCCAATAATAAACAGAGCAGACCATTACAGAATAAACAGGGGCTGTTTTTTCCAATATATACATAAATCTAAACATATTAAAATAATATCTACTTGAGCTTTTCTAACTTTACTGTTAACTTTATTTATTTCAATTATGCCTCTTACAGTAGTGTTACAGTTGTGGCGAAGAGTAGAGGCAGTGGTTAGTTTGAGGATGGACAGCAAAACTTTAGGAATATAGATCTTGTATGTTGTTTGACTACGTACATGCAAGTGTATAGTGACTAGTGCTAGGTAACTAGCACTTAACTATAAAGATCTGATTGAATGTGATGTTTATGTAAGCAAGCTGTAAATAATTATCAGTGTGATTAATAGGGTGGGACTGAGAGCCAGAGAAGCTCGGCTTGGCTCGGCTCCCACAATTGTCAGCCCTGCGCACAAATTTTAAGCTGTACTAACTAAAAAAAAAAAAAAGTTTGTTTGCTCAAATGTTTATCAGGATTTACAGTGAAAGAATGTGGTGTGGTTTGTATGATAGTGTCACACAAAAGAAAGATATTCTGTGAAAGAAGCAAACTGTTGAGATTATTATGTAACACATCTAAACTGACAGGTGTTTGTTTTATCAGAGGACATCTTTATCTAGTCTCAGCTATTTACTGCGTAATAAACTTGTGCGTCATTTTTTTTTCCCGCAAAAACATGTATTAGTAATAAAACTCTCAGCTCATCTCCACCCTTGGATCTGACCCAGTATATGAATATGAAAAATAAACTTCAAGAAGGGTTAAACAGCCAATTGTCTGCACAAAAGAAAATAAGTGATTTCTTAAAGGAAATAAGTGTAATTCCACACATTGCTGTAAACTGCTGCGGTTAATGCAGTATTGTATATAATGAGTGTGACATGTGAGACATATGAACATTTTTGGGGGTTTACAAGTAACAGAGATCCTGAAAGATGTATTAGTTCCTTCACTTCAATGTTTATAAATTGTTCAAACTCTCATATTCCTAATTTGGATTACATGGAATATTAAGTACATGTTAAAATTATTACTGAACCTTGGTCCAAGTCATAAATATGTTTTCCGATCAGGGACGTAATAAGGATGTTGAGCTGGGATGAATCTCGCAGATCTTTGAACTCTTTTATGGCCATGAGTGCGCTGATATTGCACCCATTACTAAGATGAGATTTAAGTCAACTCTGTCTTGTGAGCCCGACAGAATCCAACACCTGTTCATGGAGTAAGCGTCCGTCTTTAGAAATGGAGGAACTGAAGCAGCGGGGACGCAAAAGAGAAGGCCGTCACAGGTGAATCAATCAATCATCTGCTCACAATTGCAGTAATTAATACTAATAAATTAAATGCTTTGTTTCATTTTTAAGATAAAATATGGTGAATTAATCATGCATACAAAACAGTGATTATATATACATATATGTAATCACTAGTAATATGGTACTGCGTAAAAATATTGATGTAATATGGTAATAATAACAACAGTCCCTTTGTCTTTATGTGGGTTGGTCTAGGAGTGCTTTTATTCCTGCATTTTTAGCACATAATTTAGCAGAGCATAGTTTATATAAACCTTATATAAACTATTACCTGAGTAGCTTAATTTATATAAATTTAATGGATATAAATATATTTCTGCTGGCATAGAAAATGTTACGTCAGTAGTGCGTGCTACATGCCCCTCTCACTTAAGATAAATGAGTGCGTTAAGCAATAAATTGTGAAAGCGTGAGAATTTACGTTAAACATAAAAAGCTGTGGAGTAACTGTCTCTAGTCACAGTATACAACTTGATTTCAAGAGCCTGTTTACTTATTACATTAAAATGGTTACTTCATATTAAAATTATTAAAGACAAATAGTTTTAATATGTCATCGTATATAATAAAATGACATATCTGTTTTGTGTCATCTCATATTTAATGCTATCTTTGTTTTATGTTTATAAATTATTTGCTCTAAATTATTTGAGAAGACACTCACTGAATGAATGTAATGTACTGATTTCACATGTAATCCTGAAGAGAACACACATTCATCATCAGTTGGGGAAAGATACTTTTAAAAGTAATACATCACAATATTGCGTTACTCCCCAAAAAAAGTAACCAATTATGTTACTTAGTTACTTTAAATGGAAAGTAATGTTTTATGTTACTTTTGCATTTTTTAAATCTGGGCAGGACTTGCTTGTTGTTGGGGTTTGTTTTTGGCAAATGTAAAAGATGTAAAAAAAAGCCTCAGGCTGAGGGAAAATAAAATTTACTTCTGTACAGTAGAACGCACAAGGAGAGAGTTCAATACTATTCAGCAATAAAAAAAAATAAAAAAAAAGCAAAATTGTTAATTTTTTCAAAGTAATTTTTGCTTATTAGCATAATTGAATTGGATCATCAAAGGTCAGCAGCAAAGACACTGGTTAATGAAATGGGATTAAATACACAAAGGCTTGCACACATATTATTGCTCTTTTGTTGGTTTTGATTGCCTCTATTGTCCCCATTTGAAAGACGCTTTGGATAAAATCATCTGCTAAATGACTAAATGCAAATGTAACATATTTAATTATTGCAAGTTTGTGTCTTATTCTGAGTTTGCATTTGACTGTTTTTATTCATTTTGGGGAATACTGAATGTTTTTTTTTTGTTTTTTGTTTTTTGAGTGAGATGAATTAATGCATGTTCACATTTAGTCTAGAAATACAATAACATCATGTTTCCACAGCGCACACAACGCCTTAGTACTTACGATTTCTCTCAACAGGAGAGTTGTCAGTCAATAAATGGGAAAACAAAGTCACTGGCGTTTCTTATTTGAAAAAGTAACTCAGATATTTTCTTGTTAATTTAAAAGTAATGCGTTACTGTACTAGTCACTTGAAAAAAAAAATCTGATTATGTAACTTGCGTCACTTGTAATGTGTTACCACCAACACTGTTCATCATCCCTCAGAAACACCACCTCACCGCTGCTTTTCTTCAGTCTGAGTTTTTACCTTTTACGATGACTGTCTGTTTAGGGACACCTGGGACCCGTTCCAGCTGAACCCGATCGGAGCCGAAAAAGAGAGGAAGAGAACATGCTTTCGTATTTTGCAGAACTTGGTGGCCGCTATCGTGGGCCTGCTCGTGTTGGTCAGCGGGGTTATGAGCAAGGTGAATCATTAATATTTATAGAGGCTAAGAGCACCACCGCCCATCACTGTTTACTTAAAGAGTGATCTCCACGGTGACATGTACATTTACTGGAAATCACCAACATCTGGAGCCTGCACACATACACCGCATTGTTGAGTTATTAAATATATATATATATATCTGTAACTGTTATGCACTTTATAAACATGAAATGCGACAAATTTATTTATTTGTTTAAATTTAATTTATTTGTTATTTGTTTGCTTACACAACACTGAAAATTCAGTGATCATAGATGACTCAGCAATCTAACGCATTAAATGCATTACGTGTGTTGTAGGGCTCTCTGCTGGTCTTGACCACTCTGACCAGTCCAGTGTCTTTGAGGAACGACGTGGACAGACAGTTCTACACGCTCATGTTGATGTGTGTGCTAGTGATGCCGAATATGCTGATGTTCCTCAAGTCTCTGTGGAAGTGTGTCTTCAAGAGCTACGTGGCCCCCAACCCGAAGACACTAGCGATCGTGAGTTGATGTGATGCAGATTAACACAGGAGAACACTCCTTTCTACAAATTTGGTAGAAAAAGACTTGAATAGGTCCAACAGTTCCTGATACGTGTGTTTGTAAGTGGGTAATGAGGAATGAAAAGGGAAAAGTCACATGTGTCACATGAATCAAACTGGTACAAATAGATGGACAAATTAGTCTAGTCAACAGCTCACTCACCCAGATATCACTGCTTTCTAATAAGTCTGAATCAAACTTGAAACAACTTCAAATACTATGACATCTCTATGTCTCCACGGCTGACCATTGGAATTGGTTGTCCAGTTAATCAAACGCTTCCAAACTCGGTCCTGGAGGGCCGGTGTCCTGCAGAGTTTAGCTCCTACTTGCCTCAACACACTTGCCGGGAAGTGAGGCAAGAGCTTGATTAGTTGGTTCAGGTGTGTGTCTAACAGAGGTTGGAGCTAAACTATGCAGGACACCGGGCCTCCAGGACCGAGTCTGGGCACCAGTGACCGACCAAAAGACCATAAAAGAACAGCTTTGAAACCTATGCAAAACCAGTTACCGTCAAAAGCTGGAATTTCCAGCAGGTTGGACTTACCAGACGAAGAATGTTGACTCTGCTCGTAGTCTGCTCGTGCTGTTATATAACAATGATGACTTGATGGCGGAGAAGTAAGTCCTGGTGTAGTTCCTGTACCTCAAACAGGCATGAACTGATGAAATGTAACGACTGTCGTCAATATTTCCGCAGATGTGTGGGATCGAGAGTCTGGTGGCCATCGGGACGGCGATACTGGTACTCATTGTGATGCCCAGGCTTGATGTTCTGACAAACCTCTGCATCCCCGGAGGCATCTGCATCCTTTCAGCCACGTTTCAGATCGCCTTCCGCTTGCAGTCGCAGAGCTGGATGATCGTCTACCCCATATGCTCTCTCATCCTTGTGATCAGCGGCTACGTTCTACTGGTGGTCGACTACTACGTGAGAGAAACCTCGTACGTCCCGGGACAAGTAGAAGGTTGTTACATATACGTAGGCATTGCAATCTTTGCATCTCTGCTGGTTTCTCTGAACTGGTGGGAGAACCCTTTTCAGGCCAGCACTAACATTCAGGAAATGCTCAGTCAAATGGACTCTTTCAGAGACACGGTGTATGTGTTCACCAGCCTCATTCGAATGGCATTGACTTTGGGGGTGTACTTCCTGTATTACTGCCTGATTGCGGAAACTCGCATCGAATGGGATGCATTCACCAAAGCCAGTAAAGGCACAGTAGGGATAGGCCTCGGGCTGTTTTTCCTGCAGGCGTTCTGCTCCGCCGCGTGCCACTGGTTTGGAGTCGTGGCCTGCAAAATCCACTCCATGAGGTTCGCTTTTGCTCTGCCCGTGTCGTTAACTGGTCCGGCAACGCTGATCCTGGGCGTAATCCTTTTCTTGACGCAAGCTGAGAGTTTCGCCCCTACACCTGAAACCGCAAGCTTATACGCCATCGAAAATTATACAATTCGCACTCCTTTCTGGCCATTTTGTCACGAACTTAAAGCTCTCAAGGACCTCAATACCACCCCGGTTGTAATGCTGGAAATTACCTATAGCATCTGCAAAACATCACTCAACAATCCAAACGCCATGTGGCCTTTCTCCATGATGGCGCTGGAGGGCGTCTGCATGTGGCTCGGCCTAGTCTCGTGCACGTATTACGTGTGGAAAATAAAGGTGCAGAGAATCGAACGCACATCCCAACTTTTCGTACGCCGCCTGTATGAATCCGCCTTCATTGATCTCTCTATGCTGCTGAACACGAAAATGAAGGCGGTTCGTTCGGCAAACAAGGAGAGGTACGTATGTGAGTCGGTACACATCGTATAGTACAAGTGCATAGATTTAGTCCAGATCTGACCATTTTCTCTTCTTCTTTTTTCCTGTTGTGTAGTAGTAGCAGCAGCAACGATGAAGTGGAAAACTGTGTCATTTACCTTTGTGCAACAATGTGGCATGAAACATATGACGAGATGCTGAAAATCATGACTTCGATGTTCAGGTATTAATGATGGATGGGTATTACAAATATATGAAGAGTTCAGATGCAAAACCAGCTAAAAGCCATCTCGGTCAAAAATGAGACAATGATACTGAGTGAATGCTCTCGACACATATTATACGTCCATCAAATACTTTTTCTTCAAACTCGCTAAAATACCAGCCTCAGCCCAATCAGAAGTACCAGTACTTACATAGAAACCTATACATCTGAGCCTGATAAAAATGCATTTTGTAAAGAAAGATATCAGATGGATTTAGCTGGTTTTGCATCTGAACTCTTCATATTTCAGCTCAAAGCCAAACTGACTGAAGAGTCAGTGAAAGTGAAGAAAACACCTAGTTGTCAATGGTCGTTAATCTAAGGGGTTTGTTTGCTGGTCGGTTTCAGACTGGACAGATATCGAGGGGATCCGAAGGAGGAACACAAGGACTGCTTTGACTTTGAGTGCCATTGTTTTGTCGATGACGCCTTCATGGTAGAAAAAGACACTAATACAAAGCTCGTCAACACCTATGTTTCCGACCTTATACAAGTAGTCATGGAGGTGTACAGGTAAGGCAAAGTTTCCTGTCCAGATGTTAATGATGCATTTCACAGCCAACTGTAAATTAAATTTCACGGTTTTTACTTTCAAGGGTGTTTACAAACAAGGAGCCCGATGAGGTTTCCATCATTGAAACGCCGTATGGTGGTCGTCTTGCGTTTGTCATGCCAGAGGGAAACATGCTTTTCGTCCATCTTAAAGACAAGCAACTGATTCGCAACAAAAAGAGATGGTCACAGGTGAACGTCAAAGTCTTGTTCCTTACTATGAAAAATAATTCAGTCTTTGCAACACTGTTAAATGTTGACTATTTACCTGATCCAGAATGAGCATGTGTGCAATTTCAGATCATGTACCTGTATTACCTGCTTGGCTGGAAAGGATACAATGTCAAAAACCCTCAGAAAATAACAGTAAGTTCTGATTTTCTTTAGGCACTGAGCATTTGGTCACTAGTGATGTTTGAAAGGTCAAGCTTCACACTACTACTATTGCTTATGCGTTGGTTTAGTGATTTGAATAAACCCCCCAACTCATTGTGTCATGTGCATAAATCATAAAGCTTTAAAATGAAAAAGGTCCCGCACACTTATACTGAAGGAGGGACCCGAGACCTGAGAGACACAAAGAGGCACACCTAGAAACAGATAACCTAGTAAGCACATATGGCTGAAGATAACTTTCTGCTTTTGACGTTCTGTGTTCTTACAGAGACAAAACAACCCGTGTCGTGCCAGTCTCATATCATTAGATGGTGAGAGTTATTTACTACCTTCTTATGACAACGACATCAAGAGGAGGCATATATCCGACGACAACACATATATCATGGCCTTGGATGGAGACACAGATTTCCACCCCGGCGCTCTAATACTGCTCGTCGATCGTCTGAGAATGTATGACAACGTGGGCGCAGCCTGTGGACGAATCCACCCCACTGGAATGGGTAAAATATCATCTGTGTTCAGAGAGTAAATAGTATACATAGGATGCATAAATACATTATAAACAGGGAATGCAGGATGTCAAATTACATAAGAGTATTACATAAAAACCCGTAAGGAGCTGCGGTCTGTATGCTATAGCAGAAAATGACATGCCCTTTTATAGGCCTGCTATTAATATACAAAGTCCACTGACATAGACCCTTTCCGGGCAATCACTGCAGCGTCTTATTAACACTGCATAGTAGACAGAGCCATCGAAAAGATCAGATAGCTAATCTCAACCAAACATGACATCCAGCTTTTACAATATGATAAGCTGAATATAAAACTGCTCACATGCAGCGTGCACGCTACACTCCATTTTTCACGTTCTTCGGCCGCTGTGCATGTGATGTTTCAGGCCCAATGGTGTGGTATCAGAAGTTCGAGTACGCAGTGGGTCACTGGCTACAGAAGACGGCGGAGCACGTGTTTGGGTCGGTTCTGTGCAGTCCAGGCTGTTTCAGTCTGTTCAGAGGATCTGCACTGATGGACGACAACGTCCTGAAACGATACACCACCAAAGCCACACAAGCCTCTGAGTATGTGCAGTATGATCAAGGTAAACCCGCCAAAGCTCAGAATCCTTGTTTCTACAGCATCAGATATCTCCCCATCATGCTAGCCATCCACTAGAAGCCTCGTTTACGCTTAATAAATAACTTTATCTTATGCATTTGTCTTTACTGTTTCTACTATCTTCTCATCCAATGAGACGTAGAGTATCTGAATAGCCTTTTCCTGGAATGTATGGACGCTTAAGTACTGCAGTGTTCATAAATGGGTGAAAATGTGTTTTCTTTTGGGACTGATTTCACCCTATTGCTGGGGAATGGCTAAAAGGGAACAACATGTCAATGCCATGCTACCCATTTATAATTAACAAAGAATAATTTCTACTTTTCTACTTTTTAAAAATGAAAATTACCCCATCATTTACTCATCCCATCCTAGGTGTATATGACTTTGTTCTTTCAGATGGATACAGTCGGAGTTATATTAAAAAATGTCCTGGCTCCTCCAAGCTTGATAATGTCAGTGAATGGTGGTCGAGATTTTAAAGCCCGATAAAGTGCATCCATCCATCTTAAATACTGTCCCACACGGCTCCGGTGGAGTTAATAAAATTCCTTCTGAAGTGAAGCGAAGCTTTGCATAAGAAAAATATCCATATTTAAAGCTTTCACGTGAGAGTGATGTTCCAGCAGTTGACGTAGGTCCTACAGCTCCAGTGAGAACGTGGAAGCGCAGAGGAGAGAGCAAAACAAAACACCGGTCACAAATTAGTACAAAACGAGGATTTGTAAAGACAAATGTTGGAGGATTTCAATATAAGCCAAGATTGAACTGATTTTCCTTTGCTGTACTAACATATTCTTACCAGAGCTTACGCTACACCTACGTTCTACATTATCCACTTTCTCGTGAATGCACGTACAACAGATACTGGAAGCTAGAGATTACGGCATTACATTTTAAATATGGATATTTTCTATTATTACAATATGCATCGATTTGCTTCAGGAGACCTTTATTAACCCCAGGAGCCGTGTGGAGCACTTTTTATGATGGATTTATACACTTTATTTTGCTTCAAAATCTCGACCATTATTCAATGCCATTATAAAGCTTGGAAGCGCCAGGACATTTATAGAACTCTGATTGTATTCATCTGAAGAAGAAAGTCATATTCACCTCGGATGGGGTCATCATGGGGTAAACTATCCCTTTAACGCTTTTTTCAGTGCCTCTGTTCAGTATAACAGATGGTTAGACATCTAAGACGTATTGCATCTGGTGTTTGAATGTAGATGAGTCTGTATAAATGTTGAAAGTCAGGTTCCTCTAGGCTCCCTCAGATCATCATGTTATTTAACTGCTCACATTTAGGCGAGGACCGCTGGCTGTGCACTCTCCTCCTGCAGCAGGGCTGGCGGGTGGAGTATAACGCAGCTTCAGATGCTTACACCAACTCACCTCAAGAGTTCAAGGAGTTTTATAACCAGAGGCGCCGGTGGGGTCCTTCAACACTGGCCAACACTCTCGATCTGCTCCACAGCGGAGCGGAAACGGTCAAGAGGAACACCTCCATCTCCATGATCTACATCTTATATCAGATCTTCACTGTGGCTTCCTCTATCCTGGGACCTGCCTCTGTCACCCTCATGGTAGCAGGTAAATATTCAAAGACTGGGTAAGAACATGTTAAGCTGCCCTGCTGGAAACGTCAGCTAAAACCAGCTTCTGATGGGGCTAAGGGTTGACCTGGTAGACCATTTGGTTAACCTGTTAAGGGCTTGCGTATTACCTAATCTGGTTGATATCTAGTTAATCATCCCCCAAGACACAGCTTCGTTTACCAACTTGAACTCCTCAGGCTGGTATGACCTGGTCAAACATACATCTCTGTGAATACATAAAAGTATAAAAACTGATGTGGAGTGCAGAGTGTGCTAATTTTCCCTTTCTTTTCCATTTTAGGAGCTTTCCAGTTTGTGTTTGGAATTGAAGGCACCCTTTGCATAATAATTGCTGTTATACCTCCAACTCTTTACATGATCATATGTTTTGTGGCCAAACCCAACTTCCAAATCACAATTGCTGCTATTCTGAGTGTCATATATGCGTTCCTGATGACGGCATCCTTCTTTTCAATCATTGGTAAAAATTTTTTTTTGTTTGTTTGTTTTTTTGTGCACGTATAAATTGCGTTTGGTGATATTTCATTTCATTATATGTCTTATTTTAGGTGACATGGTTAAACAGGGAACATTTATAACTCCTACTGGACTCTTCCTGGTGTCTGGTGCGATCCTGTACATGGTGACAGCCATCCTTCACCCTCAAGAGTGCACTTTGATTATCTATGGTCTGATGTACTTCATCTGCATTCCCAGTGGATATCTCCTCCTCACAATATATTCCCTAGTCAACATGCACATTGTATCTTGGGGTACTCGAGAATCCAGCAAGGGCAAGGAGCAGAAAAAGCAAGTGGGTGTTGTGTGCCATCGTGACTGCAAAATGTGCTGTTGGGATGTGAAAGTCCAAGTCACTCAAGAGACCCATAGTCTAGTCCTTCAACAATTCCAGCAAGCCGTCAATCCACACGCACAAGCGACCAAAGTCGAGCCAAACGAGCCAGAAGAGCCAAAGTCTCAGAGCACCCATGAAGTCCATAGCAGCTTGGATGTGAACAAACACATCCTGGACTTAAAAGATGAAGAGATGACTCATAAGAAGGACGTGTCCAAAGAGAATCTCAACAAGGACAACGACGAAAGGGACAATTGCTCTGACAGAAGGTAAAGAATTTGAAAATGTGTTTGGATTACATTTGCAATGCAGCTGAAAGGTTCTTATTGTTTCCACAACTGTTGCTTCAAATAAATCTTACAGTGGGAGTTCCAAAAGCTACGAGAAAAAAATCGATGATGACACAGACTATGATGACGACGACGACAGCGACGACGACGATTATGATTACAATGAATTCGACGCTCTGGAGCCAAAAGAAGTTGTGCCTGAGAGTGGTAAGAGATGTAGTAAAAGTATATATGTACCCCCTTTCTGAGTGTAGAGTTGGTCCGTGCGTCGAGTGATTGTTTACATTGTTCTTATTCAAACGGACAGATTGGGTGGACCCGGTGAAGACAGAGTTCCTGAAGAAACTGACGTACGCAAATCTGAAGAGAAACCTTCAGGAGCAAATCCGATACACACTGAGAAACAAGAACCAGGAGGATCTGTGCGAGGAACTGGTGCTGATTCTCACCGACACCCTGAACGAGGAGCTAAAGGATAAAGTGGGTCCTGAAGACGTGTTGAGTGTGGCTCAGCTGGAGGAACTGCAGTATGCGCTGAACGAAGCCGCCAGGCGCATCGTGAAGACCAACCGCATCGAGAACGGAGCGCAGCGACTGGAGCGACGTGTCAAGAGAGCAATCGAAAGAACACTTGTGGCTCCACAGGTTGAGAAACTATCTGAGGTAATGATTTGTGGATGCTTCGTGTTCTAATGAGGTTTACACAAGTGGGACATGTTCCTGGATCTCCATTCCCATCAACGCGTCAAACACAACACTTACCCTAACTCTGGCCGACCATAAACCTCCCCCTAAAAACCAGGGGTGGGTAACTCTGGCCCTCGAGATCCACTTTGCAGTTTAGCTAGGACAGTGTTTCCCAAGCCAGGCACCCCAGTAGTACTCATTTTGGATGTCTCCCTTATCTCACCCATCCTTTTCAGATACTGGAGTCTCTATCAGTGAGCTGTTGAGTTGATTCAGGTGTCTTTGATTAGGAGGAGTTCAGCAATGTTTACAGTTGGGGTGCCTCCAGGAACACAGTTGAGAAACACAGTTTTAGTAACCCTAAAGACCTTGATTAGCTTGTTCAGGTGTGTTTGACTAGCATTGGAGCTATAGTTGCCAACCCCGCCCTAACCCCAACTTTGTTCCTGAAGTCTGACTGTTTGACAGGAACAACAAGGAAGTTATTCCAAGAACATGTCCAAACTGGCCAAATCACTGCAAGCAATTTAAGAGGTATTAGCTGTAGTGTTAAGCCTCATGCTAATGGCCAAGGGCTAAGGCTAAGGCTAGGGAACAAAAATATTAAAAACCATTTACGAGTAGCTCACATTTAAAAATCGTTTTTGGCTTATAGAGACATGGTTGACAGGAATTCTGTTCAAAGATCAACGACGGATGTACATCCAGGAACATGTCTTTACTACTTTAATCTCACTAAGCGATGAGAGCTATCAGATGCGAGCATTTAACCTCATGGTAAAGGCTAAGGTTAGGGCCTGTAACACCTGTCTTAACCAGTAATGAGTAGGAATTGGATTTGGTGTACAAGGTTAGGATGGCTTTAACTGGTTGACAGGAATACTGTTCCAGGATCAACAAATTTAAATGATTCATTTGGGTTAATCATGTTGTGAAAAGCTGTAGCAGATTGTCTATGGATGAGTGGATGTCTGATCGATTACACCATATATATGTTTCCCTGTTTAACCAGGATGAATACGACTTCTGGGAGAAACTGTTAGAGCGTTATTTGCATCCTATACAAGATGACAAAGCTCATCTTGAAGAAGTGACACGGGAGCTGAAGTCGCTACGGAACAAGGTAAGGTTGGCTGATGAAATGAAAGTTCATCTCTCCTGGCTCGTAACTTCAAATACTAAATGACTATTCTCTCTGTTTTGCAGGCAGTGTTTTTGTACTTCATCATTAACGTCCTATGGATTGTAGCAACGTTCTTCCTTCAGGCCATTGGCACTGAAGTTCTGAGCATCAATATTCCAAAGTACTATCCCAACGGATCTTTGGCAGCAGAACCCTTGAGGGTGGAGCCTTTGAGTTTGATGTTTCTGCTGTCGTTCGCCATTCTGCTCATCGTTCAGTTCTTGGCTATGCTTTACCACAGGTAAAACACACATCGCGTACTGCCACATTGGCACCCGAACAATCAGTCTACTTTTATACACACACACGCACACACACATATATGTAAGTTGATTATTTAAGATGTGAAACCCTGTTGTTTCCCATTACAGAGTATACACCCTCATCCACGTGGTATCGTACAGAAGCACAGAGAAAAACTACAAAGAAAAAGATGAGGTGAGTAACTGCTCTTTAGTGCTGCCATTTAGCCATTTAGTGTTTTCCTTCTAAACAGCTGACCGTACTGGATTAGTAAATTGTTTTTACAATTGTTTGGTTCGCAGGAGGATGAAGATGAGGGACTGATCCTGGGGAATCCTGTTAATCTTACCGTCACTGCTGATGACTTATAAAACTGTTGCGAAACGCTGATTCTTTCGCTCCTATTTAGTGAAGTTACAGTAGAAGTGAATGATTTCTCATGCATGAAAAAGAAAACGAAGCCGATCAACGCCGCATGCCTGAGACTCGAGCTAGGATCTGTTTACTGTAGATGTTTGCACAGTCACATTTTTCTATGTATTCTATGAACAATGTTTTACTGTTTGATCACTTGCAAGTTAGTTTATCTCTGTGTTAATGTATTAGTTTGTCAAATATTAAAATGTTCTGTAACAAATTGGTCTCGACAAGTCTGTTTCTGTGGAAGGCATATTTCATTCATGGCTGGATGAAAGTCCTGTCATCTTTTATTCACCCTCATGTTTTAGCTCCATGCCTTTACTTCATGGAGCACAATTCATTTTAATCCTGGTCAATTTCTTATCTTATCTCGGTTTTATGACTACACCACAAATGTTATGTCTTGGAAAGGACATTTATAGATTTGTGTGAAAAAACAGAATGATGGATAGATAGAGTTGAAGTCAAAAGTTTACACATACCTTGCAGAATCTGCAAAATGTTATTTTACCAAAATAAGAAGGATCATGCAAAATGCATGTTAGTTTTTATTCAGTACTGACAAGAATACAATTTTTCACATAAAAGATGTTTACATATAGTCCACAAGAGAAAATGAGCGTTGAATTTATAAAACTGACCCATTCGAAAGTTTACATACACTTGATTCTTAATACTGTGTTGTTACCTGAATGTAAAAATTCAATTTCTTATTTTCTCTTGTGGACTATATGTAAATATATTTTATGTGAAATATCTTATGGAGGTCAGTGCTAAATAGAAACTAACATGCACTTGGAACAATCTCTCTTATTTTGGCAAAGTAATTAACATTTTGCAGATTCTGACTTCAGCTGTAGATAGATAAGTAGATTAATAGATCCAAAAAGCAAAAGCATTACATTTTTTATTTTATCCATATTCATTTTTAACATACACACTGATTGCATTATGTATGGAAATAAATTAATCAAATATTTCTACATTACATAAAAACTCTAACTGTCAAGACTGTGCTGTAATGCTTAAAATATTATATGTGTAACAGAGAAAATAGCATTAAAACCAATCATCTATGTATATGAATGATTATTTATTGTGTTAAAACAGATCAGACGTTGCAGATTCGTGGATCTCCTAAAAAGCATGACTGTGACCGTTGTGCACATGGTCCTTTTATCATTTGGCCATCTTCTTCTCCATGCTGAGGAAGACAATGAGAAACAGATAATGTGTTACCTTATACTATGCAAACACACTCCAGTCTAACAGAACCAGACTAACCTGAACACGATCAGAAATACACATGTTTACGGTAAACGTGAGACAATATTAGAAATCAGAAAGGTGTGTGAAAACACACAGGAGATGAAGGTCATACTTGTATTTGATGAGTCTGCTGCCCTGAACGAGCTGTGCCGCTTCATTGGTAAAGTGGCAGGCGAACAGAAGCCAGTTTCTGGGTTGGACCTTGTAGGCGAAGCGCATGAACAGCAGCGAGTAGCAGGTGAGAGCTGGTAAAACAAGAGTAAAAACACCTCCATTCACCTTTGACTTCACAATATCAGACTGTTGCACAAGCCGCTGTTCTGTCACGTACCGAAGGTCATTCTGCCGCTGATGATTTCTGGACTCTTCTTCATGTCGCTGATGGCGGCGATAGGCAGGCCCCAGTTTGCCACCGGACCCCAGAAATGCTGAAATAACATGACATACGACACCTATAAGCATCGCACTTGTGCTATGAGCCGGGATATGGGTGTGATTACAGCTCATTTCAGTAGAGACGAACATAACAGAACTTACTGTGCTGAGGTGAAGATCCCACAGGAATCCACAGATCGATCATGAAAGAAAACCATTCTCATAAATGATCAAGGTAAAACAAGCACTTTCTTAATCAAAAACAAAGTAATATACAATATCAAGTGTCTGGTTGTTCAAAATGAACACTCACAAAAACAAAAACTGGCTTGACAAAAAAAAAAAAAGGTCCTGTAACATTACGCTGTTACTAAATATAAAACGCTTTACTAAGTATAACACTCTTGGAACAAATTTACTAGGGAAACGTGGGCGTTTTATCGTGTTTTAACAACAGGAGTAAACATAAAGACACATCTCTGCAGTTAAACCAATGAAATATGAGTAACAATGTGAACACGTTTTTATTTCACTGTCGATACTGCTTTATTTAAAGAAGTTTCAATATAATGTGATCAAAAATAATAATAATACAGCTTCACACATTGTAAAACGTTTATGAGCCAATTTATGTTTATGAGCGTCGTTTTTTGCCACTGGCAACTTCAGCGTCAGACAGTGACCTCTGAACCTGAGATGATGCTGTGACGCGAGACAACCGCCTGGAGGTTCACAGCGGTACTGCAGCTCATGTCCTTCACACGCTCAGCAGCAGGTTTCTACGTTTATTATGAACAGTACTCAAAAAAAACACCACTCTGTATGTGCGTCTGCGACTCATTCACAGCATTCTGTTTAATAATTCTCACATATCGACATTGTTTGACTCGCTAATGAGAAACGCAGTGACTGACCTCATGAGATACTCTCTGAACTCTTTGCTGCGGAGATGATCCACGGCCTTACGCGCCAGAGTTCCAGCCATTGTCAATCAGAAAATGATACAGCGACGATGTGACGATGTTCAGTTGGTGTGAAGTAAACACTGCTCGCTGTGCTGCAACTACCCGACGTGAACTAGAGGACAGAGTCACGCAGGCGCGCTACCGGGATGACGTCATTTCCTGTATAAATATTTACTCTTGACAAATGTAAAGCCCTCAAAATACTGTAGACAAATTGCCATTGTTTTTATTATTATTAACAACAACAACAAAATCCTTAGAAATACAATTTACCAGGTTTACATTAGGGTTGTTTTCACATGTTGTTTTGGTTTTTACCCTGAAACTACGCTTTTTGGCAAAACACTCATTCCTTTATAATGCAGTATAAAGAACATAAATATAATAATGAAAACATGTATTAATAGTTATATTATAATTAATGCATTGAAAGTTTTGTTAATTCTCCGCTGTTTATTTTTGTTTTATAATAGTGTATACAGTAGTCAACATTTGAAGCGGATCAAAAATGTTCATCAAAGTTGTTCTAAGACAAGAACGGGTATTGTTTTTGGTTTTAGGACAACTTTGATGAAATGTTTTGATCCACTTCAAATGTTGACTACCGTATACCTCTGTACTGCCATTGGCTGTCGTGAAACATGTGGTCAGGTCGTGACGTGTGACGTTGAGCGGAAGTAAAGATGGCGCTGGACGGCTCGTCCACGTCTGTTATGGCTCATAATAACCCATACCACAGTCATGTTTCTGATTATTATAGCAGAAAATTGAGTAACAAACCCGATGTAGTGCCATCTGGAGTCACCGAGAGGAAAGTGTCGCCTTCAGATAAGCCTGACATGGTGGCGCTGGACGTGATCAACATTAAGGACTCGGGTGAGCGAGAGTTTTTTTTTGTTTTGTGGACAGGAATCACGGAAGATGTGCAGCAGAAACGCCGACTGAGACCCAGCAGCGCGTTTGTGCTGTTTCTAGTGTCTGTGTGGTATCAACAACCTCACGGTGTATTTAAAATGTTAATAAATGTGTTTGATTGTCATATTCAGATGCTCCGGTGCACAGGAAGAAGCATGAGACTGATACGTATGTGCTGGTAAGACTCGTGTATAGTCTCATATAAACATGACGTGAAACTCCTCATAACAAACGTCATGCGCTGTTATTGGGCTCAGTGACGTGTGTGCGTGTCCGAGCCAGAAAGAAAGTCTTATAAAAATATAGCTTTGCCATGTTCTTAGTGTTGAAAAACGTATGTCTTTTTAATGCGAAGTTTCAAAGGTTTTTCTTTAACAATATATTTTATTTTGAGGGATTGGGTCACAGTTTCTCAGATGACACGTTTCATTTACAGTATACATTACCTGTCAAAAGTTTGGGTCCAGTAAGATTGCTTTAATGCCTCTGAAGGAAATATTTTATGCTCAACAAAGCGGTTGTGTTTATTTGATTAAAGTACAGTTAAAAAAGAGTGGGCGAATATGATTAGAATGTCAAATAGCTGATTTCTGCATGAATCTATGTTAAACTGTAATTGATTGCTTTGATCAAAGCTGAATTTTCAGCATCATTACACCAGTCTTCAGTTTCTTATGATCCTTCAGAAATCATTCTAATATGCTGATTTGCTGCTCAACAAACATTTCTGATTATCAGCAATGTTGAAAACAGTTGTGCGGCACAATATTTTTGTGGAAACCGTGATGCATTTTATTTTTTTAAATTCAGAAAAACAGTATTTATCTGAAATAGAAATCATTTGTAACATTAGAAATGTCTTTACTGTGCCTTTTGATCAATTTAATGGGTCCTCGATGAGTAAAAGTATTAATTTTTTTTCTTTTTTTTTTTTTTTTTTTTTTACAATCTTGCTGACCTTAAACTTTTGATTATTAGTTGTATGCCTTTTTTTTTCTTACTCGGCGTATGTTATTCGCAAAGCGTCATGGGAGAGTGCACTTGTTGCTAAGCTCACTGGCTGTGAACTCTCAGAATTGTGGGTAACTGGCTGTGCTCTCTGTCCATTACTGCAGGGTACGATACATCCCTTCCGCAAAACTCACCGCTCCGTCCTGGGGAAATTTGCGCAGGAGTTTAGTTTGGTGACCTCTGACAGACGGGTGAGTTCAGCTGCGCCTTCACTCCACTAAACTATAATAAAGCAGCGATTTAAAAACACCACGAACAGGAATAGAAGATTTAATATCAAAGACATCCACTCCATGTTTTTGCATTCTTGCATGTGGTCAAAGGAAGTTTTGATGAGCATTTGTTGATTATGATATAAGGAGTTGACAAAAATCCAGACAGACTGGTTTTATGAGGTCTAGCACAGGGGCGTCAAACTCCGTTCCTGGAGGGCCGCAGCCCTGCGGAGTTTAGTTCCAGCACACAAACCATGTGGTTTTCAAAAAAAGCCTGAAGGACATGATAAGCTGGATCAGGTGTGTTTAATTAGGGTTGAAGCTAAACTCTGCAGGGCTGTGACCCTCTAGGAACGGAGTTTGACACCCCTGGCATAACAGGTGTTTCTGACAGCAGGGGTCAGTGTTTCACTGGTTTTCTCAGAGGAGCGCCTCCTCTCATCTCACAGACAATATAGTTGCTGCAGTGCTGCTGACGCGAGCAGCTGTTTCATGAATGATTTCTCAGAAATGAGTTGATAGAGATGAGCAGTGCTTGATCGAGTGTCTGTGTGTTTCAGTCTTGGAGGATTCTTCTGTTTGGCGTGTTGAATCTCATCTGCACGGCCTGTCTGCTGATGTGGTGCAGCTCCACGAACAGTATGGGTGAGCAGTCTCAGTGCACACGTTACCCAGCATGCCTCAAACCACACACATCACCACTTTAATATGACCGTCAGATTGCTTTGTGAAACAGAGCATCTTTATGTCTGTGAATGAATAAACTGTGTGTATTTAAGACCTACAGTATATTTGCAGAATCTGTCTGATCGTTATAAACTTTGATGATTCTACCTGAAATATGATTGAAATCTGTCGAGTACAGTGTGACTACACTGACAAATTCGATATGCCACATAGGCCACGTTTACATGCAACCAAATAATCCTTTGTAGTCAGATTGGCGGCGCAGAAATAGCGTGATGAGTTATGACACGCGGAACGAGCGGTTCTTCCTTTTGAATCAAGTGTTGTATAAATGTGTGCCCTGTCATTATAAAACTCTCCTTTCACTCGCCAACTGTGAAGTGGAGCGGGACAACCTCCCACCAGTCCTTGTTTTGGCTTCTGATCCACAGGCAACCCATTTTAGGAATCACGGAATCCAGTCATTAAAAAGAAATTTACTGTATAATACAGAATGTCACAGAATTTGCCAAATTTAAGATAAATGATTAAAAAGTACAGATGTAGAGCAGAGTATAATATAATGATTTATAATTAATGTTTTAACAGTAAAACTCTGTTGTGCAGCACTTTGTTTGCCAAAAAAAATCAAAGGACTTTAGTTTCGTTGTTAAATACGTATTAATTAGATTTTTAATTTGCATCAAATCATAAAATATAAAATCCAGAGAAGTTAAAATGGACAACAAAGAATTTCTGGAAGAAAATAAAAGAATGCATAGTGCACTGTTATTGTTACAATTTTAATACATGTGTTTTATTATTATTATTATTATTATTATTAAAATCACTGTAATGCACTGACTCTTGTTGCTGACTGTGATGTTTTGTAAGCCCCTTTCTGAACTGCTCTGCGGGTGACGTGTGTGTGTGTGTGTGTGTATAAATCACGCAGAGTGAAGTGTTTTGAGAATCTAAAAATGGCTGTAGTTTTGTAAGAGGTTTAAGTTTAGGGTAAGGGGATAGAAAATACAGTTTGTACAGCAGAAAAACATCACACCTATGGAATGAACCCATAATGATAGCAATACCAGTGTGTGTGTGTGCACTTGCAAGTATGTTCGAGTGTGTGTGTGTGTGTGTGTGTGTGTGAGAGAGAGAAGTATCACTCAGCACCACTGTGCTTGAGCAGGAGAAACATGATACTCATGTATTGAGCTCTTCAGTAAAAATGATCTTAACGTCAATGGCCACTGCATGTAAGAAGCACCTTTAGAGCTCCTCTGTCTCACAGACGGCAGACGCAGCGCCCGCGATGATGCTTTGAGGATCAGACTTTGTCTTAGGGTTCAGTCTAAAAGAAACCAAAAAATGATGTGTAATTTAGTGAATCGTGAGCTCAGCCACTGCTTTCGTGTGTGTGTTCATGAATTGACGAAAGCAGCTGTTCTCACGCTTAAATGAGAGGGAGTTGATACCGCCGAAATCAAACAAGGAGAGCGTCTCTGATACAGGCCTACACTGTCAGCTACAGGACCTGAAAGACAGTTACAGTGGAGGTCTGCAGAGCCGCTGTGTTGACCTCCGTGTCAGATCTCACAGCACGCCTCCTACACATGGAGCAGATCTGAGTGTTGTGTCACTCCTGAAGTTCTTAGCCCTGTCTGATGCAGACACATCTAAATGCGACTGGCTGAACCGCATGTGAGTTATCACAGGAAGAGCATGACATTATGACATTCTGATCAAAAATTATGAGCTCAGCGTTTTATTAAAACATACGTGCACAAAACCATAGTTCGCAATCAGACCAGTAGCAAGGAGTAAGAAAACGAATCAGGTCAATTTTGGACTCCTAGAATTCATTTGATAACTTTGATTTTCCAGTGGGACTGTGAACTGTTGGAATGTGCAGCGCAGGCTAACTGCAGGAAAACTGATAGCTGTGTGACTGCAAACAATGCACCGCGCTCACATCGGTGCTTCATCGTGGTTTAAAGGAACAGTTCACAAGTAACTGAGGATTTGCTGAAAATGTAGCATCAGATTTGTAGAAATGTGTCATTCCATCACTGTCTCACCAGTGGATGCTCTGCAGTGAATGGGTGCCGTCAGAATGAGAGTCCAAACAGCTGATACAAACATCATAATAATCCACAAGTAATCCACACCACTCCAGTCCATCAGTTCACATCTTGAGAAGACAAAAGATGAAACAAATCCATCATTAAGATGTTTTTAACTAAAGTCCATAATCTAGAATAACGCTTCCTCCAGTGACAAAATGTCCTGTTGTGTCTCATATCAAAATCCAGTCACAATTTTGTTTAGAGCTTGTAAACGGTCTTTGATCTGTGCAGATTTCTCTCCTGATTCAGACTTTCACTGGAGAAAGCAGTTCTAGTATAGCATTTATATGGAATTGTCTGTTTAGCTAACATGTCAGATACGTTACAATCAGTTTAAGTCTAATGTGATATTGGTTTTTTTGGGGTTTTTTTAATGTTGAAGAAAATGAATTTGGGCATGTACAGTTATGATAATTGGATATTAATTTTGGTATTAGCCATTTTAAACATGAATTTGTTACTTAATCTAAGTATAAAATGTGAGTATGCGCAGTTAAATATCCAAAATTGAACAAAAAAAAATCTCTGGTGTCTGACTTCTGGTGTATGATATCAAACACTTTTTTTTTTTCTGTACTCAGAAGCAAAGTCTTGTAGATCTTTCTGCATGTGTCTGTAGTTGTTTGGGACGGTTGAAAGCATTTACTCTCAGTGCAGTCGGGTGTCGTCGTTTATGTTCCCTGGGAAGCGATCGAGTGACCTTGGCTTTGTCAGTGAAATCCCTCCAAATCCCTTCCCGTACGCCACGGTGCGACTCTGCTGCGGTTTGTCTCGCAGGTGGCCGTCGAACGTGGCTGTTGTGCAATCGTAAGGTTTTGATATGATAGCGGGGCAGGATGTTTTTATTGTGCTACTCGGCCGTTATTTCTTGCAGGAGCAGCAGTCTTTTGTTGCTTCTCAGTTTACCCTCCGCATGGCCACTTCCTCCCACCGGTTTCCATTTTCCCGCCAGGTGTTAGTTTGTAGTTTGTCAATAAAGCTTTTAGTTTACATCTGGAGCTATCTATTGTTATTTTAATGTGCCGCGTTGACAGACACCTGAGCCGAGCCGCTCGATACGTGTTCCAGAACTCAATGACAGCTGAGCGCTGCAGTTTGCAAATCTTTTTTACCGAAAGTACCAGCTAGCAGAGAAAGCCGATACTCACCCTGGGCCGCCGCGACTACGGCCTCGCTCGCAGGCTCCTGAACGTTTCGCTTATGTTTCGGATAACCGGCCGGCGCTGAGCGCTTTAATGGGGCTGAGCTCCCGCGAGGCCCGCAGTGAGACGGCTGAAGGTCAGGGTTCGAGGACGATCAGATGTGTTTTGATGCTCCGGCCTGTAGATGTTATTAAATATTCAGCTAAAGATCCTGGCTTGGTTTACCACTGCGTCTTCATCTCCTCTTCTTCTTCATTGATTAGGTCTGTAAACATACACAAGTCACCTTAATCTGCACACTGTGTGCTACAAGATGTGTGTCTTCTGTGTCCCAGCTCTGGGATCTATTTAAGCGTCGCCTCATCTGTCTCTAGCACGTGTCATTACGCCATACTTTCACCCCAGCATGTGCGCGTTTCTCTCTTTCTTGTAGGATGTCGGGTTTGGCTTTTGTTGAGTGGAATGCAGTGTGGTAAAACAGGGCTGTGTAAATGACTCAAAACTGGTGTGTCTGGATGAGCTTTATAAAAGTGTATAAAAGACAAACGTTGGAGTAACTTAAATGTATATTAACACATTTCACAGTACTTCAAACCACAGCGATCCATACTATCCCAGTATAACGAGATGAGTCACAGGCATGCAGACGTCAGCACGCTCTGAGTGTGTGTGATTGTGTTTGAAGAAATCCAAACACACAGGCACAACATAGGGCCCTATGAACTCCGCAATGCGGAAATGGCGGACGGAATCACAGAATCCAGTCATAAAAACGGAATTTACTGTGTAACGCGGAATGTCAAGGAATTTGTTGGAATGAATTAATCGAAAGTTGGTCATTACACTTAAATCAAACCGCAATATGGACTAGTATCTGTAAATATTACACAGAAAAAATACCATTTAAATGTGAATCCTGCATGTTCTGCGTGTCTACGAGTGCTTTTGTTTACCACACACACTGAAGCGCGCCTGACGCTAGCGGTGATTTCAGCGTCTGTCGTCTCACTAAATGACGACGTGAATACATGAACAGTATCTGCTGAGAGTCACTTCATGAGCATTTGACCGTTCCATTTAGGAAAACTAGCGTCATATCATATACACACAGAAATATAAAGGTAGACGCGGCAACATGTCAAAATAAAAGTCTGGCTTAACTTGAAGACGTTGTGCCAGATATATATTACTACTACTACTAAAATGAAACAAACATTATTTTTAGGGTATAAACACACAACATTTCTTCCATGTTTTCATTTTATTAGTAAATTCCCCTTTGTTTCCCAAAAAAAGTTTGCTTAATTTTTTAATAATTAAAAGGTAAATGAAATTAATGTTGTGTGACTTCATTGGATAACCAGAACATTTTAAATGCACAACACAGAATTTCTGAGGGTAAAAAAAAAAACTTTCATAAAGAAAAAAATTGAATAAATGAAGTATGCATTCAAATAATTAGACGTGCTAAAACACAGAGTTTGATAACAATAAAACATATGGTGAGAAAAAATAAAACATTTCATGGGGCCCTAAACATATCATTTTCGTTAAACCTTTATTAAATTGATGTGAAACTGTATAGGTTTCATGATTTTAATTAATTAGAGATGCTCTTTGATTAATACAATTTAATTTAACCATTAAAAATGAATTTGGGAAAAAATAAAACGGATATCATAGGGCCCTAACAACATCACAGACTCACTGAAGCTTGTGGGCTCATGCTAAAGGAACAATCCAAAAGTCACTGCAGATTCAAATTCATGGTTGTGCGGAGGCTGTTTATTTCATGCTCTGTGTGAGAAGAGAAACTCACAGGTTTCCTCAGGCAGTATGGAAAAGTACTGAACACTATAGAGTTTCATTTTAGTCATTTTCAGGTGTGGATGAGTATGGAAAAAAGAAGACAGAGTATGGAAGAAATGTTTTTTTGTTGTTGTGGTTTGTTTTTTCACGGGGTTTCCGCTGATCCTTGATGTCTTAAATGTACTCGTATCAAATTTAAGGCCATAGAAGTCTTAAATGGTGCAAGAAAGTTTTAATTGTGATTTCAAGAGGTCTTAAATTTGCAATATTTCTGCTGTTCCCGAAAGAATGCGCATTTCCAGTAAGACCGTCTGCTGTTTTTGGTCAGACCAAGCGAAAATCAACCCGTGTTTTTATGCTGCATACGCACAGAATTGTAAGTGTGAACTGATGGATCAGCGCTGTGGATTAGAAGATAATGCATTATAGAAATCTAAACGATTAAGACAGTAAAATATTTTTATGTTGTTTAGTTAATATAATGATTGATGATAATAATTGTTTAAATGAATATGGTAATTAATACTTTTGACTTATCCCTTTTCTTAAAAATGGTTTAAAAGCTGCAATGTGAAGTTCATCATTTGATAGAACTGTTTTGTTTTTGTGAAAACCTGAACTTTGAATCATGCTTTTTACAGTCATTTAACATTTAACTGCAATTAATATGCAGAGTCGTAAATCACTGACAAGCTATGCAAAATGAAAATTCATCTGCGATTATGAGCGTGATCGTGCAGCCCTAGTTACTTTAGACGTTGTGGTATTCATTTTATTTGAGGAGGTCTTAAAAAGTCTTAAATTCACACTTAAAAAACCTGCAGATACCCTGTTTTCAGACTGCCGCCCCATTCTGTTTTCTAAAATCTAAAATTGAGAATTTTAAAAAATAAGTGTATCATATGAGCAGAGTTTTTTTCATGGTGTTTGGAGCGGCAGCCAATGCAACAGAAAGATTAGTAAACCGTAAACATGGCTATAATTCTTAATATATTAATATCTAAGTGTTTATTTTAAGCAATAGTTTTTAGATTTCGTCAGATATCGGCCTTTGATGGACTGTGATGTATATTAGACACTAAAGGCCAGATTTACTAACAGCTTGCGCCAGCACAAACCCTCATTTGGCATTAAAAAAACTACTGAAAGAATTTACTGAAGACACGCTGTGGGAAAATAGCGCTGAAAAGGAGTGGACACAGTTATTTTTGCGCCTGACCTTATTAAATAACTGGTATTTGTGGCATTATTTAATGCCCAAAAAAGCATGTCTTAAAAGAAGGTGGTAATGGTAGATTGTGCTGAAAATGATCTGCTGCATCTGTGTTCTTTAATGAGCACATTGTCAGTAAATCGCACGCAGAATTTCCCCCTCCCATCGGCGCTTTTACGGAATTGCGCTCTAAGCGCTAATTTGCCCTGTTTAGTTAATCTGGCCCTAAGATGCTGAGAGCTGCTGTAGTTCCAGTCTCACTGGTGTGCATTAGAAACATCCAGAAGTTCATGATAAGTTCATAGCATTGAGTATTAAACAGTCCAGCAGCTGTACTTTTCTATAAGTTTCTCCCCTGTTTTAACATTGAAGATTCTTCTCGCTCATTCTCACTAGCTCTTCTGTGCATTGATGTCTGACTTGATCCTGCGGCTCTTTCTGAAAGTGCATATTTGTGTCACGGCACTGTTTTAAACATCATTTCTGTCTTCTGTTTCAGCCTTAACCGCATACACATACCTCACCATCTTCGATCTCTTTAGGTAAGTGTCGTTTGTTGGTAACATGCCATTAAAAGCTTGTTCCTTGTCTTTAGCAGATACTAACAATCAAAGACTTTACTGCTCTCTTGAGATTCACCTGTTGCATTAGTGATACACAAACAACTGAGACTTGCAAAGATGCTATATTAGTGTGTCATTATCTATTAGTGGGCGTAAGGCTGCTCACACTTTAAAATCAGTCAACTAGATGCACTTCAGGCAATACTGCATTTCATTGTGTGTCATGGTGGTTGTTAACAATCTCATGCGGGCATCTTTCCGTCTGACAGTCTGATCACCTGTTTGCTGAGTTTCTGGGTGACCGTGAAGAAACCCAGTCAAGTGTACTCGTTTGGGTAAGAACAGTTTATGCTTATTTGTTTATATATGTTTGTTTTCTCACTTTCTCACAAAGTTCTGTTGAATCTGGTCATTGTTGGACACGTGTGAAAGACAGCGTTTAACATTTGTTTTGATGCTGATGCCGTAGTAAAATCATTAAATAGTGTTCACCCAAAACTGAATCAAAGCACCATGAATGTAGTCAATATGATTCGGAAAAATTGTGTTAGCCAGTAGACCTTAGTCAGGGTAGAGGCAGATTTAGTCTTTGATACGAATGAAAACGAGGCTGTGAGGGACAGAAGTGCAATGTTTGTAGTAGACAAAAACTCCATAAAAGAGTTCTGAAAGTTGTGAGTTGTGAAATAAGCTGATTAAGTACCTTTATACAGTCTGTGCCATTGTAAAGACTGTCTGTCCTTCACAGTGTCATTTTTATGTGTTAAATTCAGTATGGCATCTAACCTAACCGAGGTCTATGTTACTGATCAACGTGTCCTCAACACTCAAAACTATAGTCTTTAGGTCTAACTTAAAGGAGAAGTCCACTTCCAGAACAACAATTCACAGATAATGTACTCAGTCACTGCCTTGTCATCCAAGATGTTCATGTCTTTCTTTTTTCAGCTGTAAAGAAATTGTTTTTTGAGGAAAACATTTTAGCATTTTTCTCCATATAATGGACTGATATGGAGCCCCGAGGTTGAACTTCCAAAATACAGTTTAAATGCGGCTTCAAACGATCACAGATGCGGTTGTAAACGATCCCAGCCGAGGAAGAAGGGTCTTATCTAGCGAAACGGTTGCTTATTTTTATAAAAATAATACAATTGAAATACTTTTTAATGTGGAGAAAAATGCTGAAATGTTTTCCTCAAAAAACATAATTTCATTACGACTGAAGAAAGAAAGACATGAACATCTTGGACGACAAGGGGGTGAGTAAATTGTTGTTCTGGAAGTGGACTTCTTTAATAAAATTATGACATTTTCCACACAGTTGAATAGATTTTTCTGACCTCAAACTGGGTGAATTGTTCTGAGTAAAGCTCTTCATAATTCATTGATGGCACCAGTTAAATTAAATACCAGTCAGAGGTTATAGATAACAGTGATCTGTTCTTAGTATTTACATCATTTTCCTAATATTATCTGCAGGGCTTCATTGACAAAACCGCTTTTCTTCCAGTGGATGTGCCGGTCGTGTGTGTCATGTCAGATGTTTGTGTTTGTGCTCAGTGTCGATGTGTGTTTTGTGGTCTCAGATTCGAGCGTTTTGAAGTGCTGGCGGTGTTTGCCTCCACTGTGCTGGTTCAGCTGGGCGCTCTCTTCATCCTGAAGGAAAGGTGAGATCCGTGCGTCTCTGCAGAACTTGATCCCGTCAATATTTTACTGCTGTGGGAATGTGGACAGTGCCTGTGACCCGACTGACTCGCATTCACGTTCGCCTGATCCACACACACACACACACACACACACATATGAGGGAGCCTGTGATAAGAGGACGCAGGTTTGCTGTTTTCCACTCACTGTAGTGTTTCAGACTCTCAGGAAAGACACTGACATGATGTTATGCATTACCTCCGTTGTTCAGTATAACATCCCAGATGTGCTCCACCATTATTCGAATGACTTGTTTGTATACTTTGTGTGTGCTAACTGTGTGTTTCCTCTTTTGTCAGTGTGGAGCGTTTCGTGGAGCAGCCCGAGGTGCACACGTGAGTACATCAATCACTGAGGATTCCCACTTCACTGATTTATCTACGAAGCAGATTTTTTTGTAAACCTGATCCTCACACTAACCTTTATGCATTTTTACATTTTATTAAGACATTACTGAGTATTTACCATATGCTCCTCACAGTGTAGGAGATTTCAAGTTACTTTTTCACCAGGCCGTTCTGCTGTGTCTGGTTGTGCTGAGCAGTGTATGCTGTTTCTGTGTTTGTTTTAGGGGGCGTCTGCTGGTGGGAACATTTGTGGCTCTGTTTTTTAATCTCTTGACTCTACTGTCCGTCAAGAACAAGCCCTTCGTCTTTGTGTCTGAAGGTAAGAACTTTCCCCCAGACGGCCTGTGCGGCCAAACACTGTTGTTTCTGCACAGTTTGGTCCATGTGAGATCATTCAGTGAGTATGTGTGACCATTTAGCAGATGATTTTTATTGTCAGAAGTTGCTTGTACGCAGCTTGTACAATACTGAGCTCTGATCAGCCAATCACCGATATTTAGCTTAGAAATTATTATATGTACAGAATATTCATATTTTATATAGGTTTACAGGTTTACACAATAATAGCATTAGTAATCCAAAGGGGATGGTGGTTTTACAGAGGGGATGCTTTTTGTCATTTTTTTTTTTTAACAAGGGGGATGCCATCCCCCTGTATCTCCCCCTCAGTTCGAACCCTGCGTGTAGTCTGTTGCTCTGCGTGTTTCAGACTGAAGTGTGTCACTGCGTTCACATGAACAGCTCATGATCCAGTGTTTTCAGCGTCTCAGAGCGTCTCGATTCATGGTGAAGCAGACTCGGTGTCTTTTGGTAAAAGCTCAACAAGCATTTATGAATGCAGTGTCCACTACTTATGTTTTACTTTAACATTTCCCTGATTTCCAATTTTGTAGACAGACGATTACAGAATTTCAGCAGGTTTCTAATGAGGTGTGTTTGTTAGTTATTCCATAGTCCCTTCATAATCTTACGCAATCCTGTGGAAACTCTGAGACAGACTAGAGCTGAACCTGCTTTGATTAGTCTTATGAGCACTTTTTTACTCCACGTGATGCTGTAGGAAGCTGTACTGAAAGTTCACGTGCATGACGTGATTAGCGAACCTTTGTTTTTAGCGCTCGGATCACTCGTGTGCTGTTGTCCACACAGAGACAAAAATATGTGTGTGGAGACGAACTTCTACGTGCGAACCGCAAAGTCTGTTTGTTTTTACCTGCCGTTGGTCCCATACAGACAATTGAGGTGTGATTTGTGTTTCTCCGTGTGTCTTTAGCCGCGAGCACCAGCTGGCTTCAGGAGCACGTGGCCGACCTGAGCCGGAGGTAACGCATGCTTCTCACTCTCTATGATGAATTGTTCAGTGTCAGTGATGTATAGACGTGTGAACATTTGTGTGCAGTCTGTGTGGACTCATCCCGGCGCTCAGCAGCGTTCTCCTGCCCAGAATGAACCCGTTTGTGCTGATCAACCTCGCCGGAGCCTTTGCTTTGGGCATCACGTACATGCTCATCGAAATCAAGTGAGGAGACCACGCTTTGTCTTATGTGATGTCACAGCAGTTCTAGCTGTACAATCATTAGTACGTGAACTGCTGTAACTCTACATTCCTACCACAACAGTGTACTTTTACCACTGCATACATTAGTACTTTATCTACTAGATCTTATTGAATGCTACCCTCAGTTTTGGCCTATGGTGTGCTCTGAAGCACTGAGTCACGCGATCTCGTGTCGTTGTTGTGCAGTAACTACAATGCGATGGACACCGCGTCCGCCGTGGCCATCGCCCTCATGACCTTCGGCACCATGTATCCCATGAGCGTGTACAGCGGGAAGGTGCTGCTGCAGGTGAGTTACAGATGTTTGAATTACTCCTGTGTCATACGTGTGGTCAGATGATCGGCTGGAACAGTAGTATGACGGCTGTTCTCGCTTTCCTGCAGACCACCCCCTCTCATGTGATCGGTCAGCTTGACAAACTGCTCAGAGAGGTCAGTTCATCTGCACTTATTACAGCCCACATCATGTGTCAGATGTACATTGGCTTTTGAAATATCTGCGCTGCACGTGTGTACTGGTGCTGCCAGTTCTCTCCTTTGTATTTGGCAACGTCTTTGACAGATTGGTTGATGCTTGATGTTTTTCAGGTGTCCACGCTGGATGGAGTTCTCGAAGTCAGAAATGAACACTTTTGGACTATTGGCTTTGGCTCTTTGGTGTGTAGATATTTTCTCGATGACCTTTATTTTTAGCACACGTGTACTGTTAATAAATCCTGGAATGATTGTGCTTTGGGTTTGTACAAAATTGGGCTGTGGCTGTTTCAAGATGTTTCCTAACCGTAGTCCTGCAGAACCTTCAACACGTTATATGTTTCCCTAATCAAACACAGCTGATTCAGATCATCAGCTCACTAATACTGACTCCGAGATGGGTGTGTGAGATGTGTGTACTAATGAGGGGTTTTCTGAATACTTCAGATGTGACCTTATGTAGTTGTTACACAAATAACAGTCTCCCTTCAAAGTGCACAAGGCCTCAATAACACTCAAGAATAAAAGCTTTTAAGAGCTGACGAGAGCTGAAACTTTCTGACAAGGCTTTGTTGAGCCAACATTTCAATAAGCTTGACTTGTCAAACTAACTTAAACCTGAGTAATACAACCACAGTTGCTGTTTGACAATGCAGCAAATTTGCTTGGCAAAGTTACCCACGCAAAAAATAGAAATACATTGTTGGCCCAAGCAACAAAAGTTTTTAAGCTTCAACCAAGTATGGTTAAAGGAGAAGTTCACTTCCAGAACAAAAATGTACAGATAATTTACTCATCCAAGATGTGCATGTCTTTCTTTTTTTCCTTAATCAAAAAGAAATTGTTTCTTGAGGAAAACATTCCAAAATTTCTCTCCATATAATGGACTTCAATGGTGCCCGCAAGTTTGAACTTCCAAAATGTAGTTTAAATGTGGCTTCAAAGGGCTCTAAACGATCCCAGACGAGAAAGAAGGCTCTTATCTAGCGAAACTAATGGTTATTTTCCCTCCCAAAAAAAGTACAATTTATTTACTTTTTAACCTCAAACGCTTGTCCTGTCTATTCTCTGCGACGCGCATGCAAACTGTGTGTAATCCGGGTCAGCACAGTTAGGGTATGTCGAAAAGCTCCCATCTCATTTTCTCCTCCAACTTCAGAATTGTCCTAAATCGCTGCAGAAGTACCGACCCAGTGTTTACAAAGTGAACGTCCCTTTACAAAAAAAGGTAAAACAGGAGTTTTTCGACATACCCTAACCGTCTTGACCCGGATTACACAGAGTTTGCATGCGCATCACGGAGAAAAGACAAGACGGGCGTTTGAGGTTAAAAAGTCTATAAATTACAAATTTATAAAAGTATAAACTTTTTTTTTTGGAAAATAACTGATTGTTTCGCTAGATATGACCCTTCTTCCTCGACTGGGATGGTTTAGAGTCTTTTGAAACTGCATTTTGGAAGTTCAAAGTCCATTATGTGGAGAAAAATTCTGGAATGTTTTCCTCAAGAAACATCATTTCTTTACGACCGAAGAAAGAAAAACATCAACATTGTGCATGACAAGGGGTGAGTACATTATCTGTAAATTTTTGTTCTGGAAGTGAACTACTCCTTTAAGCTGCTGTTGACCATATTTGGTAATCTTGCAATGTCTTTATGAACTTTTTGAAGATTCATAGTTTTGATTGGAGGGACAGAAATAACTCTGATTTCTTTAAATCAAAGATGAACAGAAGTGGTCCGGTTCTGTTTAATGCTTATTTTAAACCACTGTAATGATGATGTAAAAGTAATTCGGCCGCTTAATGGAACTTTGTGTTGGCTGCTTGATGCTCATGCATGAATCTGTACAGTAACTGAAGTATTTAAGTACTGTACGAGAGGCCCGATCACTCGACTCTTCAGTAAAACACTCACATGAGGCTTCAGGTAGGAGTCTTTAACTCACTGTGTTTTTGCGCAGGCCGGCTCCGTTCACGTCCGCATCCGGCGAGATGCTGACGAGCAGATGGTTTTGGCCCACGTGACCAACCGGCTGAACACGCTAGTCTCCACGCTGACCGTTCAGATCTTTAAAGACGACTGGGCCCGTCACTCCCTGACCTCCAGCACTCTGCCCGCCGGCTCGCTCAGCCTCTCGGAGTACGTCACTTCGGCGGCCTTTCCTCCAGCGATGTCCAAACAGCACGACGAGTTGAACCCCGTCACATCTACGCCTGCGAAGCCCAGCAGCCCTCCGCCCGAGTTCTCCTTCAACACGCCGGGGAAACACATCCAGCCCGTGGTGTTTCAGACGGCCCATCAGCACAGGCCCTTCAATGCGCCTCTGTCCTACGGAGTGTCGCCCTACTCCAGCATGCTGAATCAGGGCTTTGCGCATCCCAGCGGCGTTCCCGCCATGAGGCTGGGCTTTGGGGTCGGGGCACGGATGCCGTCGGTTCAAGGATACAGGACTCTGAACGCAGCGCCGCACAGATACGGAAGCGGCCCGCCCACGTCACAAACTGGCCAACAGAGACCGTGATCGCGTGATCGCCACACGTCGCTAGCCCACCGCTGCCCTGAGTATTTATTTTAACGGGACCAAGAGCAACAGTTTTATTCCCAATGGATGTTTTATCTGTACTCTTTATTTGTATTAAACCGCTATCAAGTCACTTGAAGTCGCATTATTTTATGTCTTCATTATAAAGTTCACGCTGACAGTCGGATACCAGTTTGATCACTGTCAGTGTGAACAGGGTTCAAGAGTGCAATGTTTCATTTTAATAATTGTTCTTTTTAGAGTTTGTCTTATTTTTCAGTGAAACTGAACATGACCATGTGGAAGAGCTTGTTGATTGTCATGTTTTCACACAAATTACACTGTGTCTCTTTTCACCAGAGTTTTTGACCCTTCAGAATTGAGCTGAGAGCGGCTTGTAAGTTTTAGTTCAATGATTCCAATTTATGATTTTGAATTATTACATTTGAATATAAAGTAAACTCGAATTGAAAAGCAAATCATTCATACAAGTGCAATTTTTAACTATAAATGCAAAGTTTGTCAAAACTTCAAAGCTATGCATCAAAGCTTCTCAGTGATTTTAGTCTGGTACGAATCTCAGTGATCATTACGGACAGTCAGTAAAATGTCAGTAAAGATTACAGTGACTTTTATCTTCTGTTAAAATTTTGTAAAGATTATCTCCGGTAATGCTAATCCAGTGCAAATAGACCATCTTAAATATTTACGTAACATTCTGTCATTTCCTGGCGTGAAACTTCAGCTGCATCTGAAAACTAGAAAAAATGCTGCCTTCAAGGCATGAAGGCATGTACAAATCTGATGTCAACTTAACTTCCTGCCACCTGAGATACCTTCATCTGATTGATTTTTGAAGGCAGCATAGATGTATTCTTCCCTTCCTTTGATATCCCACAAAAGGTTCCCGTTTCTAGCATGATATCAGCATTATTGATTTAAATTAGTATTACAGGAATTAATATTTAAGTATTCACTTAAATGCAACCAAATTCACCAGTTATCACTCGTTCTTGTTGTAGATCATTAAACCGTTACGCTGCCCCAAATGCATGTCTGAAATAAGTCTCGTGTTGTGCCTTCATGCGCAAACGCTGCCATTAGAAGTCGTTGCCTGATTAGGCAGCGAGGCAGTAAGTCAGCAGCCTAGGTTTTCGGATGCAGCCTTTTGTGCCTATTACCAACAGAATCCAATCAGAATGTAATTAATAAATTCAATGTAGCGCACACGTGACCAGGTGACGGTGTCACATAAGTCAAGTTACTCCCTCCCACTTCCGGCAGTTTTACTGAGATTTCTTATCCCTCGCAAACTGGCCATTAGTAGTACAGACGTCTTGTGGTAAAATTACATTACTCTATTCACCCTTATAAATTGAAACAAATTTCATCCAAACGGGACTTATGCGTTGAATTTTCTTGAATTGCAATTTACTGCATTCTTCTTCATGTCATTTAGATTCCCATGTGTTGTGGCCAGTTGTTCAGATACACCAGTGGTGGTCAGCGTTGGTCCTGGAGGGACTCGGTCCTGAGTTTCACTCCAACCCTAATCAAACACACCTGAACAAGCTTATTAAGGTCTAAGGGTTACTAGGAAGGCAGTTGAGTTTTGATCAAGGCTGGTGCAAAACTCTGCAGGACTGTGGTTCTTCAGGACCAACGTTGGCCCAGAAATACATGCATGAACTCATAGGGAGACAGTTCTTCGATTCTGAATTTTGTCCAACCTTGCTAATTCTATCCAGCCTTTCAGCTGCTCCCATGGACAGTTGTTCAGTGTCCCATTCACCTAACCTGCATGTCTTAGGATTTTACAAAAACATTTGGAAACTCGCATTGACACAGAGAGAACGTGCAAACTATACACAGAACTTTCTCCTGGCTCAGCCGGGAATCGAACCTGCAGTCTTCTCGCTGAAAGGCAAAAGTGCTAAATTTGGTGTGCTTCGCACAACACGTCCCAGTTCAGCTTTCAAAAATTTGCAGAGATCTTGCGTTTTTTCCCTATTCCACTGTACACGTTCTGTGTGAGTAGCCCCTTAGTTATCATGAATGCTTGCATTTATATGTGTGTGATCACCACCTCCACTATCCATACAGACTTTCTTGAACCTGACGCTATGGCATTGCTCAGTTGCTTCCATTTACATTTATCCAAAAGTGACTTTCATTGCGTTCAAGGTAAACACTTTGTCATTTTATGCATTCCCTGGCAATTGGACCCATGACATTGGTGTCGCTAGTACCGTACTCTACTGTGAGAGCTACAGGAATGCTATTACAGTCATTAAAAATAAAATACAGCACTTTTCCAAACAAAGGAGAATTTCAGTGTAGGTAATTCAATTCAGCTGAACCAAGAAGTACATACAGTAAAAGGCTTGAATATGCCAAAACTAATTTGGATAGGCCTGTGGAGTTCTGGAAGAGCGTTTTTTGGAGTGATGTGTCCAAACTGGAATAGCTGGTGCAAAAAAAGAGACGCTTGTGAGCAGAAAAACACCACTCCTATGATCAAACATGGAGGTGGACCGATCTTGATATGTGAGTGTTTTGCTGTTACAGGAAGTAGACATCTTGATTGTTTTAAGTATTAGGCCTTTTTACCAAAGATTGTAATGCCTTCAGTATGTGCAGGGAAGTTTGATGATTATTGGACTTTCCAGCAGGACTGTGACTCCATGTATGCATCCAAATCTACCAAAGCTTGGTTTAGGGATCGGTCTGTGTCCTTTAGTGGCTTGTTTAGTCTCTGGATTTAGATCCCACTGAACATCTTTGGTGTGACCTGAAGAAAGGAGTGACAGTATGGAAACCAAAGAATATAAGTGTCATTCTGTCATTAAAGTCATCTAGATAACAGTCATGGACATTTCCAGCACATCTCAAGTGAGGATCTCAAGAATTTCAAGTGGACCACATGTAGACCAGATTTGTGTCACCTTGCTCTTAACTACAGGGAAGAATTTTTCTGTTTAATATGGTTTGAAAAATAAGTCCACAAATTCGCGCATTCTGTCTGATTCCAACCAATGCGAACAGCCCCTAATGCAGCACAGGACTCCGATAGTGCTATAGCACATTACTGCCGTACATATTAACAGCTGGCCGTTCAGGCTAGTTAGCGTCAGTATCCAGCACCTGCTGGTAGCTGCTGTAACTACAAGCTTCTGTGGGCAAAAAGGTCCTTTAGTCAATCAAAAAAAAAAAAAAAAAGCATCTATGTATTCAGACAAAATAAACTTTTTTTTTTTTTGGCAAGCAACATTGTAAATTAAAAGTCTTTTAGATATTTCAATATTTGTCAATGGTCCACTTAGGTGTTGTGTTGGTTGTATGTGGATATACACAGTGAAAGTTTTTTAGTGTTTGGCTGATTTGGTTTGATGAGGTCAATCAAGTATCATTCACCAAGAATTAGGAACAAAAGCTTTAGTGCCACACAAGTTCCCAGTCAAACACAGTGTTTTTATATGCATGAGTTTTATTTAAGAATGAAGTCAGATGATAAGCTCCAAATATTGCAATGCACCACAATTCACAAACAATGATGAACCAGAACTGTGATTTGCTGAAGTGTGGTGTGAGTGTGTACTGTATGAGTCTGTGTGTGTCATCAATTAGGCCGCAGTGTTGTGTTTTTCTCTGGACTCTTTTGTGTTTGGGAGTGAGACGGGTTTGATCCTAAAAGGGCCTGACACATTCACTCAAAGGTCACATGAGGCCAAATCTGTTAAACTGACAAAGCTTGAAGAATGCAGAGCATGAATCTGTAGAGATAAGAGAGGACATTTTTTATATTTTGTATAGACTATACGTGACCCTGGAACACAAAACCAGTCATAAGTATCATGGGTATATTTGTAGCAATAGCCAAAATACATTGTGTGGGTCAAAATGATCAATTTTTCTTCCATGCCAAAAATCATCAGGATATTAAGTAAAGATCATGTTCCACGAAGATATTTTGTAAATTTTCTACCGTAAATATATCAAAACTTAATTTTCAATTAGTAATATGCATTGCTAAGAACTTCATTTGGACGACTTTAAAGGTGATTTTTCTCTTTTTTTTTCATTGCCCTCTCAGATTCCAGATATAGTTGTATCTCGACCAAATATCGTCCTATCCTAACAAACCATACATCAATGGAAAGCTTGTTAATCTCAAATTTAAAAACAATTACCCTTATGACTGGTTTTGTGATCCAGGGTCACACATTAATGCTTGTCTTACAGTTACCAAACATGCTTGTAATGCTTCGAGAGCATATTGTGCAGTACTCTCTTCTTCCACTTGAAAGATTACATGAGATTCACACTTCATGACAGAATTTTGCTTCCACACCATTGGCTCATATTGTAAGAGTCCCTCTCTTACTTCCTTTTTCATTCATCTTTAGTCTTTCTTTTTTTCTTTTTAAAGGGACTTTTGTTAGTAACACGGCAGGCGTAGAATGCTAGGAGCTACTCCTGATCCAAGTCATACATATGAGTTTCTGGAGCTCAGTCATGTGGTATCCTGCAGCCAGGTCCACTCCAGCCCCAGAACTCATCCCAGAGTCCACTTCATATTACAAAGAGACCACCCTCTCATCCCGGCCGTAAAGGCCACTTCTGAGTCCCTCATATTAGACACATAGAAGCCATTCCCGAGCTCCACATCTCTGGGATCATTGGTTCAGTTCAGTAACTACGTAAAGCTCATTATGAAACAAGTTCAGTTCAGCTATAAGCAGCTCTAATGAAGACAGTGTTGATATTCATCAAGAGTCAGCTCAATAACAGTGTCGACGTTGCGAAATTTGTCAGTTATGAAAAATTCAGTTCAGCTATGAATCAGCTCTACAGAAGACAGTAGTGTCATTATTCAGCTTTTGTCCTCTTCCGTCGGTGTTATATAGATCTCTTCTTCCGTCTGCGCTCTCAAGGTGTCTTTATCTCACCGCTTCAAAAGACAATCCACCCAACGTCCTCCTTCCACTAAGAATCTCCATTTTCTTTCACTGATCAGATCCAATTCTTGCCCAAATGCTGTCTCTAAACATCCTGCAGCAGCCTTCAAACCCTCCTGTTCCACCTTGGATCGCCATTCCTACGGCTTTGCCCCATTCTTCTGTTCCTCTGGTTTTTCTGTCAACTTTGCTCAGATCATTAAATTGTCATTTAACAAAAAGCCACAACGATGGGAAGAAGATGCATTTAAAAACAAGTTTTAAATTGGCTTGCATTAAATGGACTCACAGAGACGTCCCAGTTTCCCCTCTGTTCTTCTTCACCAGTGTCACACTCACCATCCTCACTCTGCTCACTGTCCCTGGACAACAATCATCTCCTCACCAGGAGCTGTTTAAAGCTCGCACACAAACACACACTGGTTGTCTGCTATTGATCGCATTCCTCCATGTGGATTACAGACCCTACTTATCTGGACTAACTTTTCTGTGCACTGTTGTTGTTGGATCCTCCCGTGTGTGTTCATCAGGGCGTATCTACATGGTTCTGTGTTGATTGTATTCCTGTGATCACCACCTGTAAGTGCCACCTTCAAGTGAGTTCATATTCTGTCTCCATTTGAGTGAACCTCAACAATGGAGGGTTTTCATGTTTCACTCCCAAAGACTGTCTGTGACAAAACGGCCACCCTTTGGGGGAGTATGTAGAGGAGCTCCACCACGAGCATACACCAAGAGTTTCCCCAACGCCATCGCTATCTCTAGCAGTCATCATTGTACTCATTTCAATTCTGAAGCTATCGTTGTCCAGGACAGACCCTCCGACTCCTCCCATACCAGAGCCCACACCAACCATGGACCCAGAGCCAGGGCCGACGCCAGTCGTGGACATTCCGCCAGAGGGATTGTCCTTCGTGGTGCTAGAGTCTGCAGCCACGTCCATCCTGGAGCCTGAGCCTGCCACCATGTCTATTGTTGAGCCCTGAATGTCACAGAGGCGGTTCCTTCTCCCTGCCCTTCGAGCCTCTTCCTGTTTTGCCAGTCCTGTTTGACTGCCTTGAGTCCCATCTTGAGTCCTTCCGCTCCCTCTAGTTCCATCCAGCCTCCAAGCTCTTTCGTCTCTCTAGGTCCCATTCAGCCTCGAAGCTTCCTCATCTGAGCTGGTTCCAATCAGTTTCCAGTTTCCTCACCGCAATGCAAGAAACCATCCAGAGTCATCCTTGCTCTGTTGAGCTCCCTAGCTCTGCCTTGGGCTACCTGGTCCACAGCCTAGCTCCACCTCAGGCCTCCAAGCTCATGACTCCATCTTGGTCTGTGGGTCCATTGGCTCCACCTTGGCTCATCATCCCTCCCGCTCTGACGGATGCCCTAACACCCCCGGGCTCCACCTTCCTTCTGGCTCCGCCATTGTCCTCCGGGTCCACTTTGGTCTTCTGGGCCTCAGTCCTGCAAGCCAGTGTCATTGTTTTTATCTGTCATTTCTCATTCAGTTTCCTTACAAAGACAAGTCAAACATTGTTCATCCATTGAAAGTATGTTACTGTTCAATTTTGAAAATGTAAATAAAAAAATAAAAAAAAACAGTAGGCACAAATTTATATTGTCATACTTTCTCATCTTCTGTTTAGATTTTTGTTGGCTGCTTTGGCTTATTGTAATTTCTTATTTAAATGAGCGGCTTTGCAGCTTATCTAGCAAACATCTGGCCAAATGTAAAATGGTGCTGTGGAGCAGCCAGCGTTTTCTCTGTATGTGCGCTGATGTCCGGGTCTTCAGTCTGGATCGGCAGAAATAATAATCGAGCATCTGACTCCCTAGCATCTGGCTCCAGATTATAAGATGATCTGCACTGAGATCATATTCCCTTTTACGTTCATTTTTGAGGTGAGATAATATGATAACATTTGATTAAATATCACAGTTCGTTGCTTTATTCAGTCTGTGGTGATGTACCTGGACCACAGCTACAAGCAGAAAAGCACACGACAGGAAACTGGTCTTGATGAAGGTCTGCAGCTGGTCTCAATATCACCTCTTATTCATTTAACATCCCGTGTCCATTTAATTTCCCGACTGTACAGTTCACTGCAGAATCTCCATAGCAGCATTGTCAAGGTGTTTGTCCTGGATTCACTCAGACTGCATGTCAAAATGACCAGAATGATGGAAAACCTCCAATGACCTCCTCCGGACCAACCAGCAATTTGATTGGATATCCAGCTAGCCAATAAGAATTCACCGTTCCGGTTTCTGATTGGCAGGGATTTCCGCATTGCTGCTACACTGTGCTGAGATCACAGAACAGAGAGACAGAGCGCAAAGCTGATTCATCCATCTCACACTGTTCATGCCTGTACAGCCACATTAAACGCACGGTACATTTTATCTTAGGTGTGCTACTTTCTCTTACAGTTTTTTTGTTTTTCTTCTTTCCAATAACTGATTCTTACACTATTACCCACAATCCAATCAAAGCTTTGTGCTTATAGCTCTGCAGACAGTGCTAATTTACTACTGCTAACCTAACCTAAAGTTGAATAGGTAACTCTGCTATGCTTTGTGATAAATGACAGTGGCATACAGATAAAGACTGTAAGAGAAACTTGTTTCTGTCTAAACCATAGGGTTAAAACACCACTGACATATTCCAAAGTGCTGCAGTCATGTTTTTCTTTTTTTTTTTAATAAACAGTCAAAAGGGTGTTGGCTTTTCAAACATATGTTCATTCTTGAAGCCAAGAATGCCGTCGTCTTCTAATACTATGAAAATATTTCATTGAAGTGTACACACAGACATCAGTGTGTGTACGTTTGTGTAGTTCTGCACTAGTCTGTAGTTAGTTAATGGCAATCCAGCGAATCTGCCGATGGGATGCTGCTGGTCTGCCGGAGACGACAGATGGAAAAGCTTACAGGAATGATAATGGGGAGATCGTGTGGCCTGTGCTTCCCACTTAACATTTGAAAGCAGCGAGACTAGAGAATTATCTTTCACAAGCAGACCATCACAGTGCAGGCAAAGGTAAATATAATGCATTTGTACAGGAGGAACATAAATGCAGCGAGATGATTAAAAAAAGCTCATATTACTTGCAGAGAAATGTGATGGTCTAAAGCTAGCAATGCTAAATGAATGCTTCTTTGAAACGTGGCTCTTCAGTGAAATATTTACAACCATTAGGGACCGGTTCTGTTTGCTGAGGTTCATATTTAGGAATGTAATCTTCAGCCACTGACTTCCTGACAGTTTTACATTTCTCCGCTCTTCATCTCTCTCTTCTGTTCCTGCAAGAATTAAATGTAGCCACCGTTTGCAGGTGTATGTCTGTCGAATGCACAGGTTGCTGGTTAAAGATATCAAAGTTTATGACATCAACAACAACAACAAAAAAAGATGCAAAATGAAATGTGCACTGGAAAAATGTAGTGCAAAATAAAACACAATACAGCAGGAGAGAAACGTTTGTAGATCTTGTAAAAAAAAATGGTGATGTTCAGATATTGTACTGGCTGACTCTGATTGGAGTACAGTGAATACAGTGGTGTGAAAGGATCATTTACTAGTGATGTAAGTCACTGTTTGTGGTGAATATGGAAAGTGCATATGGCTTACAGGGATTTTTTTATGACTAACTGTTCCCATGCTGCCGCTGATGACTGCAGCTGTAAATATGAAAGCCAGAATGAACCTGCACAATCAATATTGCTCGTTAAAAATGTTATGCCATTTAGAACGGATCAATAGTAATTTGGTGTTCTTTAAAATATGTGTTATTATGTGTTTTCCTCCTTTATACATTTGAAATGTAGTTTAGTATCATTCAAAATATTTGAAACAAATTTACATTAGCAGTGAAACTCAAAGACTTTTTTAGGATTCAAAATAGTGTTATAAAAGAATCCTTTTTTACTGTCATTTCAAAGCTGGTCAGGAGATGCCGGTCTGTTTTAATGTAACAGCTTTAATAGTGAACACTGGAGAGACAGACAGAGTCCAGATCTCAGGGAGTGTACGGAGGTCTGGACGGCAGGCAGCTGCTGTGGTTCCACTGTATCTATATCAGTATTTGTTTGTTTTATTATCATTGTTTTACAGTGGTTTGTTTTTATACTACTTGCAGTGATGGAAACCTTGCATGACGTGCGAGTAACGGCAACATTAACATTCTGTGTCTGCGTAACAGATTACTGTCACACAGCATCGCTGTTTGCTTAACCTCTTCACTAGCGCTCGGGCAGGAGGCAAAGGTCGCAAACGCAGTCCTGTCGTTACCCTGATTACTTCACGATTCATCAGGCGCACCAGGGACGGGCCGAGACTGAACGCTGACCCGCCGACACCGACAACCCTTCACAGCGCACGTGCTACACGAACGTCTGAAATACACGAGCAAAAAGTATTCCTGTCTGTGCATTTCCAATGACTAGAACATTTCCAAAGCTTTTATTCTCTGATCTGACTGTCCTCCAAAACTGAGCGCTCAGACCAGATGAGCCACAGTAATGGAGATGAAGGAGTTTCAGTTCTCTGACTCCAGTCACGTCTCATCTGGAGGTAAGTGAGAGACTTCCTGTGATCTGTAAGCCCTATTTCTGCACTCAGAACGCTGTCCTTTCCATGAAACGCATCAAGTGTTTTGGGTTGCACACTGTATGCGTCGAGGCACCGTCATTTTAAGAGCACGGGTGTGTGAACAGTGAACTCAGGAATAACCTGTTTCTCTGTCTAGAGAGTGTCATAAAGTCCTTGTGGAAACTGGGATGCAGCGTGCGTAAAGAGTGGAATCATCTCCATGTTGGTGGATGATCGATGAGTGTAAAATACTCTCAACTATTCCAGCAGAGCCCATTCAAAGGCCAGATTTTACATGTAAAAATGGTCTTGAACGAGATTCTTTTTTCTCTTTTCTGTTTTTGTTGCTGTTGTTGTGTGATGGGAGGACATCTGGCACAAAAACTGACTATCAGCACTAACATGAATAAGCAAAAGAACTTGAGCTGAGAACTGAACTCAGCAGCACTGGACATGATGAACATCTTTGAAGAAGGTTTTCATTCGTGTGCAGCTGTGTCTAAGATATGACAAAGTGAACTGAACTGAATTTAATATATTACATGATTATTATTATTTAAATCTCTGAAGAGCTTCATTTACAGTACTATTAATTGTATGTTTTAAATACTATATTTTGTTACAATATGTCATATTTATACTTAATTGTGTTCTATTACATTTACTGCAAATTTCCATGAGGTGTTCCTTATTCAGAGACTAGTTAATAAAAACACTTTTATTTCAACAACTCATTCAGCATGTTTTGGGCATATCATTTTCTTTGTAAAGACACTTGTTTTACAGAGGAAATGTGTAATTTTTTTAAACACAGAGGTAGAACTCGGAATCATTCACTGATAATATTTCTAAAGTGTCACCTCAGTTCTAACAAACATTCATATAAAATCAACCCTGTTTAAAGAGACATTTTAAAAGAGTTTTTGTCAGCACATTTCACATTAAAATGTATGTCTCAAAATTCACACCAAAATGTTTTTGGGGGAAAACATTGTTTGTTTTTTCACACAATACACTGTAGCCCAAAATTTTACTGTGAATATTGGTGCTGCTGTAAATAAACAGACGTGATCTCAGCACACATGAAGCGGCGAGCGGATGAGCTCGTGAACCCAGTGCCAGGAGAAGAGAAGCATAATTAGAAGTGACTTCCAGTGCCAGTGATCCATGCAGGTTATTAGTGTTGTCACGAAATGTTGCAGTTGCTGCTGCGCATGCGCTCTGCTCCCGCTTCACCCTTCGACTCCTCTGCGAAGGTCATCTACAGCCTCTCCCAACACGCCGAGGAGGTTTCTCTACTAAATGACCTGAAGAGGGCTAACAGAACCAATAACACCTGTGCAATCTGATCAGTGTAATGCATTCAGATGCGTTAAGATGGAGAGGCTAAAGATCAGATCCTGAGGTTGATCGTGCCGGAGATGATGCTGACACGGAGCAGGGCTCCGCAGTCTCTACAGTGCTGGTTGTGTTTGCTCCAGAAAAATACGCTCAGATATTCTCAAAAACAGGTTAGATTAGCATGATGAACCCATGAGTAGCTTACTGTCAGATATAGATATGATCTGGGTATTTGGAAGCGTTTTATGCAAGTGATTTCGATGCTTGTTCTCTTATTGGCAGAGTTTCTCAATAATGCAAGTTAACTTACACCATTGTAGTGTAGTGTAATGATTGAGTAGCTTTTGCTGCTTGTTCCGCCCAACAAACAATCACTGGTGTGAGAAGGTTTCCAAAACCTGAAATTAGATGTCGTTTGTTAAGTAAAACTGAAAGGTTCCAGGAGCTGTCAGGTTGTGTTGAACTAAAGCCAGAATATTCATTAGTATCTCCAGGTGTTTGAAAAATAATGTTTTTAAAAAAGAAGCCTGTTGCCAGGCATTTTGTTTTCGAGGCACTAAAAGTTGAATGTGGTAGCATAACACTTGAGAGATGTAAGAGCTCCAGTACAGACAGACTAATGGAAGAGGCTCAAATGTATGATAAGACAAGGCGATATGGATCATCATAAGGTGACTGGTGTCTGCTCTCTGAACGGAAGCTGAGGTTAGACAACAGCTACTGTGACTGTCCTGTTACAGACTCACTGACAGTGGCGCATCTCAACCTGCCACTGGAGGAACAGGAGCAGAGCTCTCTTTATATTTAATACAGATTGAATACATATTTAAATACCTTTACCGAAATGAAACCTGAAAATGCTTTTCTGGGAAACTTCATGATCATTTTTATTACCATGGTTTTTATAGTATAGTTAAAATACTGTAAAACAACACCAAATATGTTGTGGTTTTTCGACAAATAATTGAAGTAGTACTGTAGTAAATCGATGGGTAGTTATACTGTAAGAAAATAGTAGGGAAAAACTCCGTCCTCGTTTTGCTGTGTCTCTGCACTTCACAATATAAATGTTGCTCTTATATTTTATATAGTCTACGGGCGTGACGAATCCCGAGTCTGCGCAGAATTGTTTAATACATACTACAACTGTTTTATATACTGAGAATTGTGCGGTGGACCCGCGAACAGTCATTATCAATCATATACAGGATTATACATTACAAATTATTATTATTATTATTAATCATGTTGCAGCGGTATTTCGGGGTTATGTGCTAATGGAAAGGTAAATGTGTAAATTAAATGATTAGTATTCTCTATATATTATCGTAAATAAATGATTATATCGGTCTGTGTTTTGGCTCCAGCCAGTTTAATTTGTTGTGTTACTGCACTTCTATTAACTCGCAGTAACTCATCTGACCCGAGCAGCCGCTTCATTCTCCCGCTCTGCGGAGTCGCTCGCAGCAATACAGTCATCATGGAAATATTAAGTCACGGTGAAATTAACAATTGTTTGTCTCAACAGGATGATTCGATATTATGTTTATTTATTATTTAAATTAGCCGTAGCCTAGCCCTTTTATTCTTTAATATAACTTATTTCATCCGATTATTATTTGATTTAATTAAATGTAATAATTAATCTATTTATTTTCTTTGAATTGTAGCTACTTTACGAAACGTTATGTCAGTTATTTGTTTGTTTTAATTGTTCAATCACTGCATTTACCGCGCTATTCCAAATAATTAGGTACAAAAAAAAAAAAACACCAAACAAACAACAACAAAAACAACAACAACAAAACACCTTAACGTTTGTTGAATTAAAGCAGGGGAAAGAACAATATAATAGACTGTTCATATTGTTTTATCCCCTACTTTATTTCAATAAATAAATTTAGGGCGTGGGACCTTTTTTGTACCCAAATCTCGCGTATATCCTTAAACATTGCCCTTGTAAAAAAATATATGTATATATATATATATATATATATATATATATAT
>JAHKKF010532990.1:0-15551 GCA_019740295.1 Labeo calbasu
ATATAAAGTTATTTATTATATTTGTTAGTTATTCTAATTATGTATTATGATTAAAAAAATAATAATATACATTTAGAATGTATTTTACATATCTACATAAAATTATTAATAATATATTATTCATATATATATACACACACACACACACACACACACACACACACACACATATATATATATATATATATATATATATATTTTTTTTTTAATTCATGTATTATATGGAGGACGAGAAATGACTTATAAGTACAAATAAATACACAAATACATAAATAAATAAATAAATGTAGAAAAACTGAAATGAATGCAGAAATAAATAAACGTAGAAATACATAAATGAATGACTAAATAAATAAATAATTCTGTCAAAACTGTCACTTTTAATTGTGCTATTTTTGTACCATTTGTGTTATATTTATTTCTATGTTTTTAATGTATTTCTACACTTATTTATTTATTTATGCATGTATGTATTTATTTATTTATACTTAAGTCATTTCTCGTCCTCCACAGTATTATGACTTATTGTCATTATTATAATAATATACATATTAAAAAATAAAAGTAGTGATTTAAGAACAATAAAGGTCATCTGCTTTGTTATAAAAGCCATTGAGTTGATTGGCCGTCTACTATCTTCATAGTCAGCATCTTAAGCATCAAGAACCCTCACTGTGACTGATTTGGAACGGCTCGATAAAAATCAATGGCAAAATAATACTGCTTACGAGAAGCACACAATACAAACTGCTGTAGTTTATCATCTTCAGCATATTGGCCAATACTGCTCATCAAAATAAGCATAAAAATACAATTGGTAAATCAAAGAAGCTGTTTCAGAGGTGGAATAAGTCATTAGACTGAAATGAAAGAGTACGAAGGCAAAGATTATTTTTCTGTAGAATAACGAATGAATCGTTCCCAATGAGTGCAGGAATATGAATGAAGAGAGTTAATGGTGATTTCACGTTAAACGCAAACGCACAGACAGACGGATGGACTCCTGTAATGCGCTCGTCTCATTCTCATTGCATTAGCGCGGCGGCGCTGTCTGTCTCACACTGATGATGTCATCGGCGTGATAGATACACCTCGGCGGGACGCGCGGCGCTGCTCTGTCTGAGGGGGCGTGGCCTCGCTCCACTAAGACTTCTGGGTAATGCGCTCGAACGGCGTAATCCAATTTCTCTGCATCAAAACGAGCGATTTTGTTCTTTGTTTCGGCTCATTTCTGTCACTTCAATCTGAAAATGCATCTGCTCCCAAAAACATCCAGTGATTTATAGAAAGTGTTGATGCTTAAAGTGAGTGTGGAACCGCACGTCAGACATCAGACCGAGACGCAGCCTGTGTGTGTGTGTGTGTGTGTGTGCGCCCTGCGGCTATAATAACACACTCATGTAAATCACATTACACACACACACACACCCTCCTGTCACCTCTCATGTGCGGGTCACATAAGCCACAGTGTCTTTACTCCAGAGGTCAAAGGTTAAGCTGGCCAGCCTCAGGCTAACAGGAAGAGAGCGCCGATGCTCTATATTACACAGAGAGAGAGTCAAACGCAGACGCTCAGCACAAACACTCAGACATTTTCACCTGTTTTCTGCTCCAGCAGGTGAAAACGGTGCATCTGATTGCTTAGATCAATAGATATGGGACTTAAACCTCGCTGTTTACCTTCATCAGGGCATTTTTTCCACCCTTATTAGATGTATGCATCATCTTTAAGGCCACATTCTTACATTTAATCAATAAATTCAGAATAATGAGACACTGTTACCAGTCAAATGAAAACAAAGTCAACAAAATCCATTTTTACACTACAGAAGCAGCATTTACACTTACATATGTTGTTATTGCAGTGGCACTTACAAGTAAAATCTGTTATAAAGAAATATAAATAAACTTCATTAGTTAGTAACATCCGAGTAACTGAATTCATGTTACTAAGTAATTGATTTAAATAAAAAAATAAAAATGTATTGAAAATTAAATAATAATATTAAACAATATACTATTAATAATATTAATAAATAATATTAAATAAATATTTTAAACAATTTCAGATAAATTAAAATTATTTATATTAATTAGTAAAATGTGAGTCACTGAATTCATGTTACGAATTAATTGATTTAAATAAAAAATATAAAAAATTAAATAATATTAAATAATATACCATTAATAATATTAAGAAATAATATTAAATAAATATTTTAAACAATTTCAGATAAATTAAAATTAATTATATTAATTAGAAAATGTGAGTCACTGAATTCATTTTACGAATTGATTGAAATAAAAAATATTAAAAAATAAAATAATATTAAATAATATACAATTAATAATACTAATAATATTAAATATGTATTTTAAATTATTTCAGATAAATTTAAATTATTATATTAATTAGTAAAATGTGAGACGGTGAATTCATGTTACTAATTAACAATTATTTAAGTTTAAAATAAATTTTGCCAATTGTTAATTTTCAGTTGTACGCTTTACTTGTATTTTAATTAATAAAATCTTATTTTAATTCTTATTTTATTTGTTAAAAGAGTGAGTCGTTGAATTATTCATGCAACCGATTCATTCAAAAAGCTTCATTCAGGAACAAGGCAAGCGACTCTTTATGAATGAATCAATGAGTTATTCAAAAACGCTGATTCATTCAGGAACAAAACCACTTTGTTGCTCAATTTTTGTGGCGAAATAGAAATAGAAATAGACAGTATTAAGTTTAAAATGTAAAACTGCTGAACTATATCATATAGAAACACAAGACAAAAACTCATTCAGGAGCATTTTATCCTCATATATTGAATTTTAGGGTCATTATAACACAAGTGTAAACAATCAAGGCAGTTTTTTTGCAAAGTGAGTTAAATATTCAAGAATGTCAGATCCACATTGCTAAAAGAACAATTACTACATTATTGCACGTGACACATATGACACTTCCCTATAGTGAGTACTTTTCTCTTAACATTGTCTGCTATTTAAAAACTCTCAGATCAGCCCTCCATCATGGGCATCTTTGTGAATTGTGTGTGTGTGTGTGTTCTGAGGGTCATGTGACCTCACCTGCATCCAGCAGCATCCGTACGGTCCGCAGGTCGTCGGCCAGAGCGGCGTAATGCAGAGCAGAACAGCCCCGGAAAGAAGCGCGGCTGCTGAGACGATTGCTGAACTCGTCCTCGCGGCTCACCAGCACTGACAGAGACAAACGACAAAATCAAGCTTTACTGATCTCAAATCAAGCTCTGCTGTGATGTGATGTGATGAATGAATGACAGACACTGTGATCGTGTGTCACAAACAATGAAACACTCCAGTGCTTGAATTCAATCACACACGACATGCTGAACAACAGATGATTTCAGAAGTTTCACAAGCTCATCAAACCCAAATAGTGCAGATAAAAAACTAGATTGAGACATTGAAATCATTTTAAAATATTTGTATAATTTTACTATTTTTTTTAAAATATTTTAATAATTTTTAAATAATTTTTACAATTATTTTCTAAATAATATAATAGTTAATTTTAAATGTTAAATATTTTTTGCTGATTTTCAATTTTCAATTTTATGCCAAACAGTCATTTTATTTAATGACATTTTATTTATTTATTTTTATGTTTAAGAGCTCATAAATTCATAAAATTATGTCTTTAATCAAGTCAAAAAAAAGTATTATATATAATGTAATACAATGTGGAGGATGACAATATTAATTGATTTCAGATGTTTCACAAGTTCATCAAACCCAAATAATGCAGATAAAAAAACTAGATTGAGACATTTAAATAACTGTTTTATTAATTTTATAATTTAAAATACTTTTTAATATTTTAATAATTTTTAAATAATTTTTAAAATTATTTTCTAAATAATATAATAATTTAAAATGTAAACATTTTTTTCTGATTCGCAATTTCCAATTTTTCTGCCAAACAGTCATTTTATTTATTTATTCATTAAATTTTATTTATGTTTAAGTGCTCATGAATTCATAAAAGTTGTCTTTAATGAAGTCAAGAAAAAAGTATTTTTGAGCTCAAATACATAATAATATAATACGGAAGACGGCAATATTAATTGTTTTTACATGTTTCCTCACAATAATAACAGTCAATAATAAAAGTAGACTGAAATATATTTCATTCAATAATTCATGTTTTTAAATATTTGTTTACATTAAAAAAATGCTGATTGTTGGTTGCACAATATGTTTCTTTTTCATAATTCATGACACTAACATTTATATGTTTTGCTGATTATTAAATTCCACTTTTGTCCACAAGTGTACACATAATATTATTTATTTCTTTTGAGCTTATATTTTTATAAATATTATTTTAAAATATTATCTTATATTTTTAATTAATATTTTTCTTAAAATTAAAAACATTTTAGCATATGTTTAATAATGTGAAAAAAATACTCAAAATATCAGAAAATATCATCCTGTGCTCCAAAGACATTCATGGAGCAAAAAAAGATTCCCCACAACTTCCTTTTCAGCAGGAAACAGGAAAAACAAAGTGATTTCACGGGGTCTTTAATGCAACACGTTTACTCCATTTGAGCTATTCGCATGTTTTTTTATTTGATTTATTGTGCACCGTTTCTGCAATAAAAATGTGGTTTTTGAAGAAAACACTTCAACGGAGACACAGAGACTGACGCTAAAAATGAAGCAGAAGCGGCTGACGACGTTCTTAAAATAAGACAAACCGCTCGAATTAAGCACAAACGCATGTAAAAGCGCTCACATAAAGCGCACAATTATTCTCGGCGCAGACGCGCGCAAATAAATCATAAAGCGGCAACAGTGTTTTTCTTCTGTCCGTGTGCAGAAACATATTTTCTCTCTGGGCTGCTGTCAGGCGGGTCGTCACGGGTAACTAATGTCTAAGAGCCAGATAATCACAACAAAACCCAATAAACCGTCAGACGACCAGAGCCCGGCGATCCATCACACACACACACACACGGCCTGCTGGAATATTCTCATATTCCACACACACACTCGCACACACTCATTCATCATGGTGCTTCAGGGAAAGATGCTCCTTCAAGACCAAAAAACTGCCAACAAAACAAATGTGAGTAATATACATACAGCAGCCAGATATGACGTGCGTGTGTGTGTGTGTGTGAGAGAGAGAGAGAGATGGAAAACGCTTACAAACAACACGCTGCTAAATAAATCGAGTGCCGATATGCAAACGCCACAAAATGAGCGTGCTAAAATTGATCTGTGTAATAACACACACTCCTGCTGTGTTTACATGTGTGTGTGGATGGGTTTATTGATATCAGTGGTGATGATGATGATGGTGAAGCACGTGTAGATGCGTGTCTCACCCTCTAAGGAGTGAACGCCCTTCTCTCGTGCCGTTTCATACACGCTGCTGAAGTCGTCGCCCTGGTTCGGGTCGGCACCCGCCTCCAGCAGGACCTTCACCACACTGACAGACAAAAACACACACGTCAGTAACACATTCACCACACAAACACACGCAATCACTCAATATATGAGCACAATGAACACACAAATCACATTACACCCATTTCAGGTGATTTGCATTGGGTTTTCAATATTTAGAACATTATTGTGCTATTTTATTAGAATAACAAGTACCTAACATGTAGAAAATGATTACATCACATTATTTTAATAATAATTATTCAATATTTAGAAAATTATTGCATGACATTATTTTAACAATGGCTGTTAAATATTTAAAAACAATTATTTTCACATTATTTAAATAATGATTATTCAATATTTAGAAAATTATTTCATCATATTATTTGAATAACAGTAAAACTTGTTGCCACATTATTTAAATAATGATGATTTAATATTTAAAAAATATATTGCATCCTATTATTTGAATAATGGTTATCTAACAGTTAGAAAATTATTACATCACATTATTTCAATAATGATTGATCAAGATTTAGATAATTATTACAGCACATTATGTGAATGATAATGCAGTATTCAAAAAACTGTCAAACTATTTTAATGATGATTACGCAATATTCAGAAAACTTGTTGTGTCACATTATTTAAATGATGATTGATCAATATTTAGAAAATTATTGCATGACATTATTTTAGTAATGATTGTTTAATATTTAAAAACAATTATTTAAATAATTATTCAATATTTAGAAAATTAGTGCATATCATTTGAATAACAATTATCTAACATTTAGAAAATTACTGTCACATTATTTTAATACCAACTGTTTCAATACCAGTATTTCAAACATTGAGTAATATTATTTAAATAATGATTATTCAAATTTAAATAATTATTACAGCACATGATGTGAATGATTCAGTATTTTAAAAAAAACTGTCAAATTATTTCAATAATGATTATGCAATATTTACAAAATTCACATTATTTTAATACTGACTGTTCAATATTTAGAAAATAATTGTGTCACATTATCTGAATACTGATTATTTAATATTTAGATTTTGTTTAGTCACATTATTTGGATAATGACTATAAAATATTTTAAAAATTACTGCAGCTATTATTTAAATAATGATTATTTATTATTTAGAAAACCTGTTGTGACACATTATTTGAATAATGATTGATCAATATCTAGAAAATTATTGCATGACATTATTTTAGTAATGATTGTTCAATATTTAAAAACAATTATTTTCACATTATTTAAATAATGATTATTCAATATTTAGAATATTGCGTCACATTATTTGAAGAACGGTTATCTAACATTTAGAAAATTATGACATCACATTATTTGAGTAATGATTATTTAATATTTAGAAAATGACTGGGTCACAGACATTGTTTAAATAAAGACACATTAAATGATTGAGAAAATGACTAAAGTAGACAATGATTATTCAATATTTGAAGAGTTTGCAAACACAGATAACTCAGTTTTTAACAATTTTAAAAAATCATGTTTCATTGTGCATTCCACTTAATCTCAGTCAAACTGCAGGTGGGTTATTTTGATTAAGTAAAAATAACTACAAAAAACTAACACAATAAAAACATGGTAACAATAAAATACATGATTTTTGAACATTTTAAAAATGGAGTAATCTGTTTTTGCAAATAAACTCTTCATATTTTTAACAAGTAAATGTGCCAAAAAGAATAAAAGAATAAAAGTGTTAATCAATGAACATGTAAACTGAATAAACATCCACACAACATACAGACAGAAACTCTGCTGTGAAATGATCAGTGATTCAGTGTCTTGACTGACAGATGTTTGACTCCACTGATGGGCGGGGCAAGCGTGTGGTGGGAGGGGCCACTGTCACCATGGAGACGCTGCTGGCCCGGAGCGGTCCGGGGTTCCAGAACACTCGAGTGAACGGAACACACACTCCCGAAAAGAGTCAGTGCAGCGTCAAAACAAACAACATTCTGACCACGACACACACGGTTCAGGAAAATCACACACACACAAGCATGACGCTTAATTCTAGACATGGAGGGGTTTTAAATGTGCCAGGAACAGGCGCATATTTCGGGTCAGGAGAATGCGGGTGACGTTGTGACCTGCAGCAGTGTGTGCGTGAGTGTGTGTGATGTTCTCAGGGTCAGTATGTTTATCTATGAGTTTTGTGAGATGTGAGAGCATATGTGTGAGAGCAAAGAGTAGTGACCCTGAGCAAAGCACAAACTCAAACACATCGTCCACAAGAGATCAACAGTTTCAAGAAACATGCAGATTTCTCTAGTCAGAAGTTTGTTATTCTGCATAAACGCTTTCATAAACTAAAAATTGAACTCAATTCAATAAATCAAAATGAAGCAAAACACTCCGGAATGTTGAACACAATTAAATCAAACTAATTAAAAATTAAGGTACTTTTTAAGTAATAATATTTTTTTTTTTTTTAAATAATGAATGTTCAATATTTACAAAATCATTGCATATTTTTTACTATACTATAAAATAATAATAAAATAAAATGGATATTAGAGTAAAATATCTCTCATACCCTACCAGTCAAAAATTTACATTTTTTTTTAAAGAAGTATTTTCTGCTCACCAAGCTTGCATGCATTTGATCCAAAGTAAAATAAAAACAGTAAAATTCTGAAATATTTTTACTGTTTAAAATAACTGCTTTCTATTTGAACATATTACAAAATGTAATTTATTTCTGTGATGCGCAGCTGAATTTATCAGCATCATTACTCCAGTCTTCAGTGTCACATGATCCTTCAGAAATCATTCTAATATGCTGATTTGCTGCTCAACAAACATTTTTATTATTATTATCAATATTTAAAACAGCTGAGTACATTTTTTTCCGGATTCTTTGAAGAATAGAAAGATCCAAAGATCAGATCTCAGATCTTGTAATATTACACTCTGTCCCATTCAAAAGCTTGAAGTCAGTATATGTATTTTCTATGTATTTTTTGGTAAAGAAATGATAGAAATTAACACTTTTATTTAGCAAGAATGCTTTAAATTAATCAAAAGTGATACGAGATGATGAAGACATTTATAAAGTTACAAATGATTTCTATTTCAGATAAACACGTTTCTTCTGAACTTTCTATTCTTTAAAGAAACCTGAAAAAAATCTACTCAGCTGTTGACAACATAATCATGTGATCATGTGACTGGAGTAATGATACTAAAAATTCAGCTTTGAAATCACAGGAATAAATTACTTTTTAAAATACATTCAAATAGAAAAGAGTTATTTCACAGAGTAAACATATTTCTAAATTTTAGCTGCATTTTGGATCAAATAAATGCAGGCTTGGTGAGCAGAAGGGACGTCTTTAAAAACATAAAAAATCTTACAGTTAAAAACATTTTTTTTAAATAATGGTTCAATATTTTAAAAATTATTGCAGGATATTACTTAAATAACGATAGTTCTACATTTTGAAAATTATCATTTTACATTATTTGAATTATTATTATTCAATATTTTGAAAACGACTACAGCACAGTATTTGAATAATGATTTTTCAATATTAAAAAAAAAGTTTAGTTACCTTTTTAAAGCTGATTTAATATTTAAAAAATGCTGCACAATTTAGAAACAATGTTGTTTAATATTTACAAAATTATTTTACATTATTATAACGATTATTGAATATTTTAAAAATCACTGCATGTTTTTGAATAACATTAATGACACTTTAATGAACATTTTACAAACTTGCACAATCACAACTGTTCTCTATAAACAAAACGGATATTAGAAACGTAAATTACCTCATACATGTATAAAACATTCAAGAAAACACAGAGAGTGAATGCGAGAGTTATATCAGGACAGAGTTATTACATCAGTATTCATTTAAACAACCGAAATTACTGCACACAGACGCGCAAAACAACATGATGAGATCACAGCGAACATACGGACACACACCTGCCTCCGCGAACCTGTGTTTACAAAACACACCTCACACAGGACACTTCCTTCCGATCACACACACACTCTCTCTCACACACACACACACACACACACACACACACACCTGGAGCTGCGTCCAGCTGCGTCCATGTGTATCTGACAGGTGGTACGAGCAAAGGTCAAAGTGCATCTGTGTTCAAGTGTCAATGCAGATATTTTACCAAACCACACACTGCTCATGAGTTAAACTAGTTAAACTAGTCCCACTGCTCATTTAAACAATTAGTTACACAACAAAACTATCTGAATAATGAACTATCAGGTGATATAATTTATTTTTTGCATTCCAATCAGTATTTATTTAGCATAAAACATCTGATCTGACAGAATTAAATATTAACAAAACCTAAATAATAAAACACTCTAATTTATAGAATTTAATTTTTTTAGTATTGATCATATTTTTGTGATACAATCAGTATTTAAACAGATACATTTAAATTAAACAGGGATATAAAAAGGCGGGAAATTTCCATAAACTGGAACCCTTCCAAAAATTTCCAAAACTTTGGAAAGTTGCCAAAAAATCCTGGAAAGTTTCCTCCCATTTACCGGATTTTCTTTTCATCCCTTGGCAACCCAAACGCCAAACACAATTAATTAGAAACCACTTAAATATAGAGAAGTGAATTAAAGACTAACTACACTCAATTGGACAATGTACTTCTTAAATATTTAACTACACAATAACAGAACTGATTTTTTGCAATTCCAATCCAATCCCAATTCCTAAAGTATTTATCTGGCACAAAACAATCGATCGATCCTAATTAATTAGGATGACAGAATTTAAATTGAACAGACAGACGTATAATAAATAATTAATAAACCTAGAGGAAAATGAAAGCACTGAATTACAAGCATGGACAGCAGCATTTAAAGATGAAAATGGGGAAAAAATGCTTCAGTAAAAATGATTCAGTAAAGTTTTACAGAAGATGCAAGTCAAATCTGATAAAACAGGATTTTTCCACACAGCTAGTTAGGAAATAGTAGCCGGTTTCTGGAAAACGTGCATTTGTTGATAACAAACTACTTTAAGACGGCTGACGAACCGTATGCGCTTAAGTTAGCAATGTCACTGCTTTAAGTTGAACTTCTTTGCATTATTAAAATACGCTGAACTTCATTCAGTGGCACGAATGAATATTAAAGGCTTGATATGAGGGTCTGAACTCACGGCCCGTTCCCATCCACTCCAGAATAATCCCAGGCCTAAATGAGCGCTAATCCCCCTCTCCAGAGCCTTTCAGTTCGCTCCCTCACTCCTGCGCTCTTTATCCTGGAGCGAGGCCTTGTGCCGCTGGATCGGAACGGTCAACAAGGGCTCCTCTTCATGGCGGGTCATTGTCCACGTGAATGGACAGATCTGGGTGGTGGCCGTCGCTGGGTTAAGAGTGCAAACAGTCTCACACACATCAAAGCTCAGCAAACAGCTCCGTCTAAAGCACATCCTTCTCGCTTTCAAAAGAGCAACAGTCGCAGACTTTGATCACGCTGTCGGAGCGTCTGTCCCGCCACGACGCCCAACAAAACCACCCGAAATATACAGAAACACACTTGACCAGACACAAGACATCTCTGACGAAGTGATGGATCTGCTTTGAGATTCACGTGCGTTTCACAGACTACAGGAATATTAGGATTTTGGGTTAAATGTGGACATCCAAACTTAGTTTGCGTCCTAAAATCACCGGAAGCAAAGTAAAATTTTAATAATCCATTCATAATCTGTAGATTTTCACATTCTGGGTGCGTTTTGACTCAAAGAAGCTTAATATAACTTCATATTTTTCAACAAAAACCATATTGTATCTAATCAGCAACTTCTCATTAATGAGAGAATGTGAGAAAAAAAAAAAAAAAACAGTTTACTTAACTACACTAATTAAACTATGCTGCAAAATTCATATACATTTTTTTCAATATTGATGAGAAATTTGATTTGAAAATATCATTGTATGACATTTATAACTACATGTAATTTGAGAATTATCAGTATTAACCCCATTGGAATGAAAGGAGTTGAAGTCATGATTGCTAAAATACCAGTCCAAAATGATGCATATATTTGTGAAAAACTCAATTTAAACACATGCATTTAAACTAAACAGGGTTGCAGTTTCAGACAATTTCTATAAACTGGAAACCTTTCCAAAACTTTGGAAGCTTCTAAAAAATCCTGGAAAATTTCTGGCCATTTACCTGATTTTTTTCTCTTCATCCCTTGGCAACCCAAACACTAAACACAATTAATTAGAAACCACTTCAATGTAGAAAAGTAAATTAAAGACTTGCTGCACTGAACAACTTGACAATACACTTCTTAAATATTTAACTGTACAGTAACAGAACTGATTTTTTGCAATTCAAATCCAATCCCAATTCCTAAAGTATTTATGTACTATTTATGGAGTTGAACTCATGATTGCTCAAAATTATGAAATTTATTTCTACCAAAGCAACATAAATATTACTCTGGAAAGTTTTCAGACAAAAAACTTCATTGCACTTGCATAAACTTTCACTTTCAGATGATCCGTTTTCACGTAACAATAGTACATCAATATAGACATGCTCATGTTTGTAAACTAAATTCAGTCCAAGTGTGTGTGACGTATGGAGAAATGGCTGAATATACTTTACAAAAGTTTTCTGACACTAACATAACTTTATAGTTTAACAAAAAGTATTCTTGACACCTAACGGTGCTTCATACACAGCCGGGTCAAAAATGACTTGCACAATTATTTTTAAATGGCTATTTTTCTTAAAAAATAATTCCAGAAAAACCTGAAAAAATAAATTGTGTGTATTTTGAGGGTCTTAAAGCATTTGCGAAGTTTCAGTTCCTCACTAAAAATTATGCATCTTTTAGAAATTTTTATATACACTGCTGCTCAAAAGTTTGGGATCAGTAAGAATTTGTAATGTTTTTTAAAGAAGTCTCTTATTGTCATCAAGGCTGCATTTATTTGATCAAAAATATAGAAAAAAAACTGTAATATTGCAAAATGTTATTACAATATAAAATAATGGTTTTTATTTTAATATACTTTAAAATAGAATTTATTCCTGTGACGCAAAGCTGAATTTTCAGCAGCTGTTACTCCAGTCTTAAGAATCTCAGGATTCTTTGATTAATAACAAGATAAAAAGACCAGCATTTATTCAAAATATAACTTTTTTCTAAGAATATAAATCCATACTATCACTTTTTATTTTTTTTAACACATCCTTGGCAAATAAAAGTATTAATTTCTTTCAAAAAAAGAAAGGATAAATATTTACTGAACAGTAGTGTATCTTGTTAGAAAACCTTTTAACCTTAACCTTTTAAATAAATACTGCACTGTTAAATAAATAAGTTAAACCAAAACATATTTAAACCATATATAATATATAAAAATAAAAATTTATTCAGAATAATAACAAAACCTGAGTGTATCAATGAAAGTAAATAACATTGGTTTGCAGATCACTTAAATAGTACTGCAGTTTGACGAATGAATAATAAAAAAAAAAAAAGTAATACTTTCATTAATAAATATTCCTCTCCACCATGCAAAGAAAATGCAATAAACCTGCTTTGACTTTCACGTACTACCAAGTATTTCAATCAAGTTTCAAGTTTAATTTATTTATAAAGCACATTTAAAACAACCTTGGTCGACCAAAGTGCTGTACAAAATTGCTTAAGCCCATCACCAAAATTGAAACAGACATTCACAAGACATTTAAAGCACAAGAAGAGTACAAATGGGTTTTTAAAAGACTTTTAAACTCAGACGCTGTGGTCGCTGTTGTGATTTAGTTTTAGTAGGTGATTTTGAGAACGATCGTGACAGTTCTGAATGCAAATTTAGGGCCCTTGAATTCTGTGATGTGGGAAAAAAAACACAACAGAATTCAGTCATAAAACTAAATTTAATGTATATCGCAGAATGTCACCGAATTTAGCAAATTTTGGATGAATAAATCAAATAAAAAATTGGTTTAACTTGAATAAATTGTGACAGAAATATTACTATTGTACAGAAAAATTGATTTCACAAAGCAGTAATAATAATAAAATGTTACGAAAACATTTTAAGAAATATCACACCATTTTTAACAGTAAACAGGAACAGTAAATTTGTATTACTACTAAAATTTAATTAAACCTTACAATGGATTCCAGAAATGTTAAAATAAGAAGGAAAAAAACAGAACTCAGAGGGAAAAACATATTTCATATTGCCCTAAAAATGTAATTTTAGCTAGACTTTAAATAAATTGTTGTTAAATTCTGTAAGCTTCATAATTTCAGTTAATTAAACATGATTTTTGGTTACTAACATTTAATAGTCCATTTAAAAGTATCCAGAACAATTTAAATGGGAAGAAATGGAATTTTGGGAAAGATAAAACAGATTTGGCAAGGCTCTACACATTCAATTCCGCCATCTGAGACGTAAAACCTTCATTCAAAACCACACAACTAAACCACATCTTTACCAACATCTACTCACATACATCAGTCCATCACATGAACAGACTGAACATCACGAACATGTGAGAGATGAAGGTCGTTGATGCATCACAGTCAGCGCTGAAATATGAGCCTGTGTGGGCGGAGCCTCACTCCCCCTGCAGCTCTGATTGGCCACCAGGGGCTTTGAATGACAGGACTGACAGGACAGACACAGGACTGTGAGTTATGCCACTCATAACAGAGACGGAGAGAGAGAGGAACACACACACACACACACACACACACACAGTGAGGCGTCGGTGATAAATGATAATATTTTCAATAGAGACACTGATAGAAACACCATTAATCAATTTCCAGTGAGTGAGAGAGTGACGGTTTCAACAGTTTGGGCATCTGTTTTTATCAAAATCACTTGAAAAGAGACGTGATGTATTATCACACACACACACACACACACTCACTGCATGTGTGACGGATGAACAGAGATGGAGCCAAGAGAGAGAAAACTAAACACTATACATCCACACTACTCACACCATCACTGCAGTGTGTGTGAAACATGCCAATGTTCAGGATTCATGAAAACCGCAGTGATTTTAACATTACCTTTAGGGTTGCCAGGTTTCACATAAAACCCACCCAACTGCTTTGTTGGGGTAAAATACACGTTTTTTTTTGGCAGGGCTTCCCTGGTAAAATTTGCATTCCAGGGGATAAATATCAGGTTTGGGGTCACTTCAGCCCGCAGACATGAAAAACAAAAGCGTTAAAGTAGCCCAACTCCGCGGGAAAACCGTGGACTTGGCAACAATGATTACCTTCGTTTGGGGTAATTACTGGATCAGACTTTCAAATGTTTTAAAAATGCAATTGAAAAGAAACATAAGCATATTTATTTGAGACAATAACTGAATTAAACAAGCAATGTTTTATCATCATGTGACAATAAAATACCATTTCATATATTATTATAGAAATCAGCGGTCATATTTTACCCCTAAAATAAGTCAAACTAAACAAGAAATTATGGTAAATAAGAAATTAAGTCTCATTTGTTAACATTAGTTAATGTATTAACCAATATGAATTAATATGAGCAATATATTAAACAATGTACTTATTTTGGACAAGTTAATAGATATATAATTATTTTTTGTTTGTTCATGTTAGTGAATTAATTTTAAAAAGCGTAAGTAAATTGAACATGAATAAGAATAATAAATGCTGTTGAAGTGTTGTTCATGTTAAATAACTTAATTTAATCTTAACAAACAAGAATGTAAGTGTTAACAAAATGTAAATGTTTTTAAGACCACTATGACTTTTTGCATTGTGACATTATTTTCAAGAAACCGTACTGGGATACAAAAAATAAAAATATTTTATATAACGCACAACATTATATATACTAATATATGTAATAATACATTATAAGCTATATTATTTATATTGTAAATATTTACAAAATATAGCAATATTTGTTAAAGCTGATTTTAGTTTTAAAAACATTTTAGTATTTTTACTGTATTATAGAAAAAGAAAATATGAATATATATATATATATATATATATATATATATATATATATATATATAATGAA
>JAHKKF010532991.1:5655-26939 GCA_019740295.1 Labeo calbasu
TGGGTAAAATTTACCCGCATGGCGGTTTTAGGTATACAGCGACCTCTGGCGGTTCTAGTGTTAAAGGAGAAGTCCACTTCTAAAACAAAGAATCACATATAATGTACTCACTCCCTTGTCATCCAAGATGTTCATGTCTTTCTTTCTTCAGTCTTAAAGAAATTATGTTTTTTGAGGAAAACATTTCAGAATTTTTCTCCATGTAATGGACTGCTATGGTGCCCCGATTTTGAACTTCCAAAATGCAGTGTAAATACGGCTTCAAACGATCCTAAATGCGGTTGTAAATGATCCCAGCCGAGAAAGAAGGGCCTTATCTAGCGAAACGATCGGTTATTTTCATAAAAATAATACAATTTATATACTTTTTAATATCAAACACTCATCTTGTCTTACTCTGCCTGGACTGTTTTTTCCGGTTCATGAAAGTTAGGGTATGTCTAAAAACTCCCATCTCATGTTCTCCCTCAACTTCAAAATCGCCCTGTATCGCTGTTTTACCTATTTTGTTGAGGGTGTTTGATCTTCTTTGCATATTCACTTTGCAAAGACTGGGTCGGTACTTCTGCAGCGATGTAGGATGATTTTGAAATGATTTTTGAAGTTGAGGGAGAAAATACAATTGGAGTTTTTCGACATACCCTAACTGTCTTGAGCCAGAATACACAGAGTTCAGGCAGGGCAAAGCAAGACGAGCGTTTGAGATTAAAAAGTATTTAAATTGTATTATTTTAATGAAAATAACCGATCGTTTCGCTAGATAAGCCCCTTCTTCCACGGCTGGGATCGTTTAAAACCGCATTTGGGATCGTTTGAAGCTGCATTTAAACTGCATTTTGAAAGTTCAAACTCAGGGCACCATATCAGTCCATTATATGGAGAAAAATTCTGAAATGTTTTCCTCAAAAAACATAATTTCTTTAAGACTGGAGAAAGAAAGACATGAACATCTTGGATGACAAGGGGGTGAGTACATTATACATTATATAATCTTTGTTTTGAAAGTGGACTTCTCTTTTAAAAACTTCTTCCAAACTTTCAACCAGCAGCGTATATCTGGAACAAATAGGATTGTCCTTGATTGTTTAAGAAAAAAAAGTAATCACTCAGCACCGCTGAATGAAAAATAAGCTTCAAAACATTCATTCAGAAATCCTCATCAACATCACAACCCTGAGAGCACAAAGAGGAAACCAGGCCGACATCAGCGTATGGAGCCACATCAGAGCCAGAGAGAACAAGAGGTTGTAGCTGGTAGCAGGTGAAGTTGAAGATGAGATGAATGGAAACAGAAATATACTGTGACATCCCATTTGTGCGAGCGTGTGTGCATGAGAGAGAGATCTCATTCTGTACTTAATGAGGACGGCAGTAATAAGGGAAGGAGAGATGGACCAATGCGGTGTAATTTCAGCCAATTCAGGCAGAAAGCAGCTCTATTAGTGGACTATCAGGACTCTATGTTCCCACTAGAACTCCCACAAACAGCAGCGGTGTGGACGAACACAACCATCGTCTGTGAGCGATGTGACCACTTACATGTTCTTACATTTCCTTTTCTCACCAGTATGGTCAAAGCTGCTCTATAAACAGTCACATAAACATTAGGACTGGCAGCTAGAGTGTTTAGAGGTGGCCAGGGCTAGTTGTCACACAAAAAGGGTTTTGAGTAAAACAAAAACACAATTACTTGTTGTCTTTTGCATGTTGTCTTACATTTTTGCTGTTTACTAAAATTACTTTCACATTGCGTTTGCATATAAATGTGTGTTAGCAGTGTGTGGACACAGCCACCCTATAAAGATAAAAATCCATTCACAATTTTTTTTAATCCCCAAAAACCTACACATCAAGCCGTTTTTGATTTTCTGAGCAGTATGGTGTCATACTGCTCAGGCCCCGCCCACAACTGCTGACACACTGTCCTGTATTAGCATATTTCTGGACTCAGCCAGCTGTAAGCTGTATGCCATTTTCTCCGCGCTTAAGCAACGTCTCGTAAGCAATGCATGTGTCTTCATTTTCTCCTGACATCAGAGCCAGTGAGGACGCAGTAGACTTGTTTTGTTTTTGATGATAACGCGCCACCGAATACACAAAAAAGTGAAGAAAGGGGCGGGGTGAGCAATAGCTCATTATCATTTAAAGAGCCATGCACCAAAACGGGTCACTGTGAACAGAGCTGTTTTTGTCAAGGTTAAAAAAATGTTTTACATGACAATTGAGGAATTTCAACCAAAGTAATATTTTGTTTCATAGCTTTTTTTGTTTGTTTGTTTTTGTTAAATTTAGCTGAAATCCTGTAATAGGTTGTTTAATGGGAGGTTCCATTCACAGCTATAATCATTAAGTAAAACTAAAATCATAAATACACACTTCATTGCTTGAAATAAAATGAATATTAACTGCAATAAAACATTTAAAAACATATTTTTAATTTCAGGGTTTCACCTTTTTATTTCTGCAGGTTACGAATGGTAACTAATTAAATTAAAAATTAAAACTTAATAAGCACTATATAGACATAATGCAAAAAAAAAATAAAACTGACAAAAATGCAACAAAATTACTAAAAACACAGAAAATATAAAAATAAAATCTATTTTAAAACTACAGAACTCTATCAATGATACTAAAATAATACCAGTTCCATTGTGACAACTTACCCCACATAGAAAGACAACATGCACTAATAATGGCCATGTTAAATTGCTATTTTGTAGTCAAGACTTCAAGTTTTGCGCATACAAAAATGAACAATTAAAAATACTGCTCATTTGCAAAAGTGCATCCAATTCAATCAAAACTGAAGAATTTTGATTGGATGCTCTATTTTTTTGTCCACTCTTTACAGAAAAATTGGATTTTGTTTGTTTGTTTGAATGTATTGACACAATATATAGATATATATATTTTTAATTAAGAACAGATGCTCCCCAAAGGAAGGTTCTCAAATTTAGTTCTCTGAAAAACACACACACACACACACACACTTCCAGAGGTGTCTAAGTTCGCAGCTGTCACTAAGACACAGCGATATTAATTACCATTGTGTTGATCTGACAGCTGAGATCAGGGGTCTCCAGACTTTGGCTTCACAGACGAAAGATACAAGCAAATCCACATTTGATATGACAGCTCTGAAAAAGAAATGAAAAGGATGATCATAAGGTGATATTAATAGAAACCACCACCATTCTGGACACACTTGACTAAATGCAGGTTTGTATTGTCACATAGTCCCCTTGAAATTTCATTTGTCATATTATACTTTTGTTGTAAAATGTATTCAGAGCATGAACATACTGCTGTAAAATACTGCATAGCTATGTGTTCAAACTTTTGACTTGTATTATTTATTTTAATATTTCATCTATCTGTTTGTGTGTGTATACAGAGACAATGCAATAAAAAATCCAGGCAAACATAATTCAGCTCAATATTACAATATACAAACACATCTGTCTTACGGGCATAGATATGTTTAGTGAGTGACTCTTTTATTGGACGCGAGTTTCTGTTAGTCTGAGTGACAAATGCAAGACTGAGGGAGACATTTATTATTAAGCCCCGTGATGACAGACAATCAATATGCAGGTGTTTGCTATTGTCCCAGACGCAGGTGAAGCCGTATACGACAGACAAACTTATTGACTTACATGCGGGTTTTGCTGTGTGATAATCCAGTTACGGCCTCCTGCAGTCTGTCAGGTGAAATGAAACGGCGGCGCTCGGAGGATGTTTGTATTTAAGGTCTCGTAGGTTGAGAACAGCAGACGTTTTAAGCGAAAGCACATACTTCACTGGCAGTACAACATCCTTTTTTCTAAATTAAAATATAATTCGTTTTTGACCGAAAACGCCTGTTTTATTGTGTAATGAGCGTATTACTGAACGCAATTCAAACTGCGTTGAGCGCGAAGTTTCTACAGATCCTCCAACGGTCGTGATATGACGTCACGCTCGATCTGTGGCGCCTTAATTTATATTGTTTATTTACTTTATTTTAAAACATAAATTCGATGTATAACAAATGATAATAGTTCCAAAATGTAAAATATATAATTTTTTCTCCACTTTATTCTAGATGAGGTTTCTGTCGGTTTTCTGTCAATGGTGAAAGGAAAAGTGCACAAAACTTGAACTTCAGAACGCAGACAAGTTGCGTAAGCTTGCTCCCACATACGTATGTGAATGAATGGAAATTCATAAAAAAAAATAAAAATGTTTGTGATTGCTCCTTTATGTTGTTAAAACAACGTGGTCTGATTCATAGTGGTTTTGCACCTCAGTGTTCCCTACAAACCATGACCTTTAATAAGCTAATGATGACGCATTTAAAGCCTTCAGTTTTCATGACAACTACAAATAAACACATAATGATGTCAGAGGTCTGTAGGCACTGATAGCCTAGTTGAAAACTGCAGCTAATATGGCTAAACTGCCTATAGTATGTGATTTAATGAGCAATGCTAATGCCCCTGTACCTTGAATAAAGTAAACTTAACTCACTTGTGCTTGAACTTCACTGACTCAAGCTGTTTTCTTCAAAGAACTGTGACCGTTATGCTGCCTGCTAGTTATATTGTAGACCAGGGGTGTCCAACCCTGGGCCAAGATCGACCTTCCTGCAGAGTTTAGTTCCAACCCTAATCAAACACACCTGTCTGTAATTATCAAGTGCTCCTTCAGATCTTAATTAGCTGGTTCAGGTGTGTTTGGTCAGGGTTGGAGCAGAGCTCTGCAGGAAAGTCGATCTCCCGGACCAGGGTTGAGCACCCCTGTTGTAGGCCTAAATGGCCAAAAAATAAGTAGGTATGAAAACAAAATCTATTCTGTATTCTTTATTTTTCTCTTCTGCACATTGTCCTCGATTTCTTATTTATTTCTTACTTACTTACTCTGTATGATGTCTTTCCATCCTCCAGGGGAAAATGCTAGCCATCTGAACAAGCAAACCTACAATATCAGTCTGAATATCCAATCCACACCAAGATTGACCACCACAAAAAAAGTTTGAGAAAGCATAACACATTCTGGTCATTCATGTGTTGTGGACAAAACAAAAAATGATTTTAAACATTCTCACCTTTTCTCAAGTATGAGGTGTGAGAAAACCTGAATCTAGGTCATGGAAGAGACCAGTACAACTTGATGATGCATTTGTGGTTGGCCTTTTTTTTAAAGATTTAGACAAAATCTGAAGATGTTTAGTGACATAATTAGATTTGTATTTTTTTCCCATTTAAGAAATAACCTTGTGTATTTAATTTATGTGACTACCAGTGAATTTTATTTACAGTATCGCTGGTTGTTTCGTTTGTTTGGTCAACAGAAGTACACACAAGTGCATCACGTTGAAAATAAGGTCGGAGGAAACCAAATGCACTGCAGTTTCCATTTCCTGCCATTGACCTGTCAATACCAACCCAGTTTCCACTCTGCAAACTCAACATCTACCTTACTCTCCTTTGTGTCGCATGTATTGACACAAGTACAACAGTCAGTGGTTCTCACACATCTTTATTGTAAATGGCAAAAGAAACCACAGTATGAAAGTGTCAGTCTTAGACACATTTCTAAGAAGGCTGAAAGGCATAGCCGACATCTGTACAGCATAAAAGTCTTTGCTATAAAACTTTTCACGGTTAGACACAAAGAAAAACTTCAGGGTAGGCAGTGTGTTCTACTTTTATACATGTTTGAATTGCATCTGTCTGGGTGTGAAATTGAAGTAGTTTATCATGCATGTCAGTATGACACGTCTTCACTTTAATTTTAAAAAAACAACAAAATTAAAATGTATAAAACTATCAAGCTGCTACAAACAGAGAGATTAACATCTGATACCACCATCAAGAGCTCAAAGGGTTTCAACAGTATCTGAAGATTAAAATCGCTTCTGCTATTTACAAAGGTGCTCTCACAAAGGAAGGCGAATGTAAAAAATGCAAAATGCTATCCGGTGAACGGTGCATCACGTTCGTCTTTCTTTTCAGGTTTTCATTGGTCTTCACCCCTCCGTAGATCAAAGTAAGACCAGTAAACAGGCACTTGATACTGCAGAGAGAGAAAGACAGCATGAATCAAACAGTCTTGTCATTTGAAATATCATTGAATATGGCATAATTTCATCAGAATCCTTGAGAATCTAAAGAGACGTGATATAAAAGAGCAGATTTGACACAGAATGAGGCTCAGAAGCACATCAGTGAGATCTCGCCGCACGCTCTCACAGTGGAATTGCAGATGTTGCTCAGAAATTGGGCTTTATGACATCATACAATAATGGGGGAAGCAAAACAATCCAAAACAAAAACATTTTTAATTCATTCTAATTATGACTATTTTTTAAGATTTAGCTGGCTACTTGTATCTATTTGAAACGATTTTACTGTGCCCTGGATTACAGTGAGTTATTGTTGATTTGGGTCAAGGGTCCACCATAAAGAGTCTGTTTTGTAATGTTCACTATGCTAATTTCTTTATGCATATGTATGAATACCCAAATGACCTACTACATTTCCCAAAATGTTACAGTACAAAACAGAACACACTCCCAGGCGCCGTTTCAATGTTTATCCACAGGTGAACCAATGTCATGAATCAAGGTTGAAACACTGTTTGATTTTGTTGTTTCAACATCTTTTCAACACGGGTGAATGATTTTCAATGTTGACTTACAAGTAATGTTTTTTCAGTGTTGAAACCCCAAATTATTGCAACTACATTGCAACATTAAAGGCCAGTCATGTGCCGACTGGGACTGTGTGGGATGCAAAATGCAATGCGACGCACTTCAGTCCAGTGTAACAAATTAATTGTAAAAAACATTACCCATGATACTTAAGATTTTACAATAAAAATGCTAAATAACCCTACGCTCTAATAAATGATTTTTATTTAACTCAACTATTGTTTAAAAATTACTATATTTCTTGCTTAAAATGAACCCAAAATAGGTTGGAAATTAAAATTTATCAATTTATCATCATTCTAATAAATATTTAAATAATAAACATTAGTAAATTGCTTATTAAAAATTTCTTTAAAAATGCTGGGTCAAAAACAACCCAGCGCTGGGTGAAATATGGACAGGTTGTTTTGACCCAGCGACTGAGTTAAATGTTAAATGTTTAACCCAACCTTCTAAAAAGTTTTATTTAACTCGACTGGCTTGGAATGAACCCAAAATAAGTTAATTACTATAAACATCAGCAGTAATCGTTAGATGGACATTTATTAAGCAATTTTAAATGTACAATTTATAGTTAATTTTATTTATTATTTATTCAGCTTATTAAGAAATGTTCATCTCCAACCTATTTTGGGTTCATTTTAGGCAAGAAATACAGTAATTTTTAAACAATAGTTGAGTTAAACAAACCTGCCGAGCAGGTGGTCAAACATTTAACCTAACCGCTGGGTCAAAACAGTGGACGTTTTTTGTTTACCTTTTGGTTTTTACTGATGCCTCTAGTAATTATGTGTCTGATTTTTAATTTACAACCTATTTTAGGTTCAGCCAGCCATCTATTAATTTGTAAACAATGGTTAAGTTAAATAAACAGACTCAAAACAATCCAGTCACTGGATTTGTCCATATTTCACCCAGCGTTTGGATTAAATGTTTAACCCAACCTTCTGGGTAATTTTGTTTAAAAATTACTATATGACTAGCTTAAAATGAACCCAAAATAGCTTGTAAATTAAAAATCAGACACATAGTCACATCAGCAATAATAAAAAGGTGAACATTTATTATTAGGCAATTTAAAAAAATGTTTATAATTTAATTATTATTTTTTCAACTTATTAATAAATGTTCATTTATTAAACATATTAATAAATGTTAATTTCCAACCTATTTTGGGTTCATTTTAGGCAAGAAATATAGTCATTTTAAACAATAGTTGAGGTAAATAATCCTGCTGAGCAGGTTGATCAAATATTTATTGTCCATATTTTACTCAGTGCTGGGTTTTTTGTTCATCTTTTGGTTGTTACTGATGCCTCCAGTAATAATGTATCTGATTTTTAATGTACAACCTATTTTGGGTTCATTTTAAGCCAGCCATATAGTATTTTTTAAACAATAGTTGCGTTAAATAAACATTCCCGGCACCTTGGTCAAACATTTAACCCAACCGCTGTGTCAAAACAACTCAGTCGTTCAAGTTTTTCCATATTTAACCCAACTTGGGTTGTTTTTAACCCAGCATTTTTTAGAGTGTATGTGTTTCCAAGATAATAACTGCATATTCTTTAGTCTTTAGTCTTAAGAACTGAACAGGGGCGGACAGTAATGAAGCATTTTTACTGTTTTTCTTTAGAAAACTTAACTTCACAACATTCCAAAGGATATTATTGTCCTTTTTATGCACTATATTTCATATAAAATATTATTTAATACTTAATTACATTAGAAATCTAGTACTTTTTTTACTTTTACTCAAAAAAGTAATTCAAAGATTCACTTGAGAACAAAAAAATACTACATTTTTAATGTTTGTAAGTATTAAAGTTAAAAAACAACAACTTTTATTTACGAAATGTAGTGCAGTAAAAAGTACAAAAGTATGCTAATGTAGTGAAGTAACAGTTTTCCAAAGAAAAACACTCATAGAGATACATTTTAAATGTACTTGAGTAAAGTAAAAATACTTTACTACTGTCCACCTCTGAAATTTAAGACCATTTAAGACAGTATTTTTCTATTAAGCTTGTTTTGGAACAACGTGCAGTGTGAAAATGGCATTGAAATCAAATGAACTCGACTGAACATGTAACATCACAAGGTCATGTGATGCCAAACACTATTGAGTTTTTCCAAAACAATACACAATACATCATTTGCAGTATGCAGTACGCTACATTCGATTTCAAACAGAGCCAAATATCAACATTTGCAGCTATGGATGTGTTTAGAACCAACCAACACATTCATGAAAACATCTGTTATAAACATGGCTAGGCCTAATAGACATACTTAGGTTAGAGTTGTATGTTTTTGCATTATCATTTTGTACCAATTATTTTGACTTCTCATGAGATCGGATCTGACTTACCCATTGGAGGGATCCTCGAGAAGAGTCTGTGCTACCTTCCTCCTCTTCCATGTTCTCATGCTCCTCACCCTCACTGTGTGGCCCTTGGTGAATGACCACTCGCTCTGAGCGAAGACAGAGACATTGGGATTTAGGGCTATAACCAAATATCTATTATGACAATTCACAACTATTTAAAAGTGTAAAAAGTAGATCTATGTCTGTGCAGGTCAGATTAGTTACATTAGTTGCATGTTTAATCAGAAACAACGAGTAACAGGTATACCTTTCAAACCTTTTAAAAAACGTAATGCACTTTTCTATTTTTTATTTATTTATTTACTGACACATAGAACCAAACAGCTCTCCCTGCCCAATAAAGCATATAAAACTATGCAGTGTGCATGACAACATGTCTACACCGCAAGAAGGCAATGTGACAATACAAAAATACACAGTTCTCATTATAAATCAACAAAGCTGGCTATACTATAAGTAGCATTGTGTGTATACAGAAGTGTATACAGAAGAGTCGTTGCATGCAAACTTTGTCCAGACCACAAAAACTGGCTACAGCAACAAATAAAAATACCACTTTACCACAAATAAAAAACACCTGCAAGAGTTTGTGAGAGAGCCTCAGCCTAATGAAATAGCAATGCAAGTAACTCAAACAATGGCTCTGCTTCAGGAACAAGATTTTACGTTGGAAATCTGTTCATTGTAGAATTATATTATGTAAAATTATATATGTAAATAGTATAATATATTAACATTAAACAGTCAGAATACTGGCCATTTTGTAAATGCATAAACAGCTGAAGTGTTTTACCAGCCTAACACTAGTTTTGTATTAATATTAACCATAATACCAAATGGCAAAATGTATGCTAAAATACCAGAGTTTGATTATGTATTGATTGCATATCAATTGCATTTATCAACTGAAAATTGTGTTTCTAGCTGTTCATGATCCATTCAAAATCGACCAATGGAACTTGCAGAGAACAGTTTTACTAATGCACGACTGCAAAAACTACGTAACATTTATTTATTTTTTACATGAACATAAAATTATTTTATTTCGTAACAGTATAAAATTAATCATATACAATATATTATGTTTCAAAAGTAGTGTTTTAGAATTTTGTAATGATTTTAGAACTTTAGAACACAATATCAACTGCTACTTTTAAAAAGTAATGTTAAAGGTGTGTTTGAACAGGCTCAGTTGCACTTCCTGTGCGAGGGGCCACACGGCTACAAAATTCTGACAAGTTTTGACATAAAAGACCTGCTCACACAGCAACTTTGTGACATAGGCTACATTATTTTTCATATTACATGTACTTGCATCATTCACTGTACTGTTAGTCAGTGTACGTTTTTTTAGAGTGTGTGAGATGTTCGTATGACAGCTTGCTGTTGTTTAGTCAGCTGCAGAGAATGTCCAATTCGTCCGATCCGTGAATGAATAATACATGGGCACTCTGGCTGTGATTACAGTATTGAACTGGGTATAAGTGGTGTAAAAAGCCTTATAATTCTTAATGAACTTTTAATGAGTCTCAGGTTTGCAGGAAAAGCATAAGTACAGTACACTGCAGATGAGGTAAACAATGCTGCAGCACAAACACACCAGTAATGAGTCTCAGTATTGAAGTGTACCTGATTTTTTACAGGAGTTTTTCATCTTGCACACACTGAAGGCCAAGCAGAGGGTCAGCAGGCCGATGGAAGCAGCCAGGGATAAAGGCATGATAGGAAATGAAGCTGACTCTGAGGGTGAACTGGGTGTAGTCTGAGTAGTTTGAGACGAGTCAGACACTTCAACAGAAGAAATAGATTGAATTAGATGCACTGAAACTATATTGGATGACTTTAATAATAGTGGTCTTTTAGTCTTTTTTAATGTATTGGAATTTGTGGGTAAAATAATATTGTAAAGGAAGAATCTTACCTGTTGTTGTTGTTTCTAGTTGACTGTCATTGACATATAGAGCTGTTCCATTAGCTTTCACTATTTTGAGGAATGGTATGTCTTGAGTCACTTCACAAACATAGTAACCTGTAGCATTTTTAAGTATGTTTGTGAAGCTGAGAAATAAACAGTTCTGTTCTCTTTGCTCTTGGACTTCCTGCTTTACTGCTGGAAATTTTGTCTCATTGATATACCAAGCAACTTTAACATTTTGTATGCCTTCATTCCAGCAGCAGGTGATACGAGCAGATTCTCCCTCATTCACAGTGATGTTGGACGGGCTCTGAGTCACAGACAACTCCTTACTTGAAGCAGCGACTGAGAAACAACAACACACAAAGAAACACATGCATGTTGATGATTTGCTAGACAATTTTAACCTTTGACTATAAAACAGGTAACATAAAAAATAAAATGTAACTTCATATGTAAAAATATAGATTTATTTTGTTTTATTCATTTTTGAATGAATTATTTTTCCATGATCCAATTTTGTATCTTGTCAATTATGTGGAATTGTATAACTTTTATCATGCTAAATTGGGTTTGAAGACCACACAAAGGAAAAGGAAAAAACAAAAACAAAACAAAAAATAAATAAATAAATAAAATGATGATCATGACGAAACATTTGGTTTAAAAAAATGGACAAGTAACAAGTTAAGTAAGTCTAAGCTTAACATTAAAAATAAATAAATAAAAAACAAATCTAAAAAAAAAAAAATCACTTTCACTCAATACTTCTCGATAAAATTAATACAAATCCTTAAAGACATTTACAAGGTAATTCATATTTCTTTTTCATCTAGATAATGAGAATGGTAGTGTTATAAAACTTAAACAAGTTTTCAGGATTTGTACTATTTTCCTTGATATGTAGATGATAATATAAAATAATATGACATATGTGACCCTGGACCACAAAACCAGCCATAAGGATCAGTTTTTTGAAATTGAGATTTATACATCTGAAAGCTGAATAAATAAGTTTATTATTTGTTAGGAAAAGACAATATTTGGCTAAGACTCTTTGAAAATCTAATATTTGAGGTTGCAAAAAATCTAAATTTTGAGAAAATCATCTTTAAAGTTGTCCAAATGAAGTTCTTACCAATGTATATTACTAATCAAAAATTAGGTTTTGATACATTTACAGCAGGAAATTTACAACATATCTTCATGGAACATGATCTTTACTTAATATCCTAATGTTTTTTGGTATAAAAGAAAAATCGATAATTTTGACCGATACAACGTATTTATGGCTACTGCTACAAATATACCCGTGCTACTTAAGACTGGTTTTGTGGTCCAGAGTCACATATAATAATAAGTACATAGGTGGTACATGATAAACGTGTAAAAACCCTTACAGCTCACATTGGTCTAAACATCCTAACATGGACTGCTTGTTGTTGGCAGGATATTGTGTTAATAATACGAACGTTACTGTGTGACTTCACTAGTTTTTTAAACTTTTACTGTAATGTAAATATACAAATCTTCCACGTTCCTTAGTAGTAGCAGTTTTTAAATTGCTTATACAGCTATATCTCATTAAAAAAAGTACCAAAAACAGGACCTAGGAACAACAAACATGAAGAACGTTTGTTTTTCTGCACATTTTTCTATACAGATCAACAACATGACAGCAAAATTGCCATACACTAATTGTGTTTAATCGTCAACTCCTCACGTGTTTATTAAAATACTCCAAAATGCTACAAATAATGTCTCCTACTGAATGCAGAAAGGCAGCATTCCTCTCACAGCTCTACAAACAATTTTGTTTATTTTATTTTGTACTAATATCCTGGAGCTTCTGTGCTGGTTTTCCATTCGGGAAGGAGATTCGTGTGGCACTTACCTCTAAAACAAAGGCATGATATGAGGAGCCCACACAGGAGTCTGGAGGAACACTTCATTTCTGAGCGTCTGCAGAGAATCTGAATCCGCTTCACTCCCACATCACAACCTTTCACACGCCTGAGACACTCGTACTTTCAGATTTTTACTCCCTCCCCACGCGACTAATTTTATCACAGCGAAGCCCAAGTAAACCACAACACTGATCTTGCACTCGATTCACCCCAGACAAACTGAACACGACCACACACACAATCCTACAAAACACGCAATCAAACAGAAAGCTTCATGCATGCACAAGACATTTTATTTCATTGACTTTCAGAATTCAGTGACAGTCACTGCAAACCATTATGATTCTGCAAACAAACTATCATGCAGGAAGTGACATCATAGACCTGAAAAGCAAACCCATAACACCATATCCTGTGTCTCACAGAGCTGAAACTAAGTCGCCCATTACAGAAACAGTCCCTTCTTCAATGCCAGCCATTACATGTGCCTTTTCATCAGTGTTCAGAACAGAAACAGTCTTGTTTTCATTGTCATGCATTGGAGATGTACCTTGTTGGGTGTTCAGAACAGAAACAGTCTTGTTTTCATTGTCATGCATTGGAGATGTACCTTGTTGGGTGTTCACAATTACCACAGTCCGCTTTTCTTCATCTTTTTCTTCTTCTGTTACACCCGTAACTTTAGGTTTCTCATCGTTGACTCTCTCTTTCTCCTGTTCTGAAACGTTCTCACCCTGTTTCGCCTCTTCAGTTTCAGTCCTCCGTGTCTCTCCGGCCTCCAGGTCTTCATCTAGTCCTTCTCCCACCTCTACAGCATGCTCAACTGCTTTAGATGAAAAATAAATAATAAATATTAAAAGCAGTAAGACCTCACTAACGTCTAAGGATATTAACTTTTGCCTTAAAGGAATAGTTCACCCAAAAATGAAAATTTGCTGAAAATTCACTTAGGAAATCCAAGATACAGTGATTACATCACTTACTCACCAATGGATCTATTGCAGTGAATGGGTGCCGTCAGAATGGGAGTCCACACAGCTGATAAAAACATCACAATAATCCACAAGTAATCCATGTGACTCTAGTACGTCAATTAATATCTTGTTAAGGTAAAGCTTCATGTTTGTGAGAAGGAAATCCATCATTAAGACATTTTTTACTTCTATCCATCTATCCATAATATTGCTTTCTCCAGTGAAAAAATCGTCTTATTTGAATCAGGAGAGAAAAATGCACAGGTCAAGCATCCAAAACATTTCTAAACAAATATGTGGGTGGATTTTGACAAGATGAGATGGACTTCTTTCATTGGGGGAAATGTTATTGTGGGTTATGGACTCATATTTTGGCTAAAATAAAGTTTAAAGTTTAAAGTTCAAGCGCCTTAATGATGGATTTGTTTCTTACTAACACACATCTTTTCACTTCACAAGATGTTAATTGATGGACTGGAATGGTGTGGATTACTTGTAATCATTTTTATCAGCTGCTTGGACGCTGACGGCACCCATTCACTGCAGAGTACATTTCTCCAAATCTGATCAAGAAACAAACTCATCTACATCTCAAATGAGGCCATACATTCTGAATACATTTTCAGCAAATTTTCATTTTTGGGTGAACCATATCTTTAACTAGTTCAACTGTGGTACAAACCTATATTATTTCTCATTGCTTACCACACTGTGTCATAACAAAGAGACAAAAAGTAGTCTGACAAACTGTCTGAGATGTTGCTAGAGACTACATTTAAATGAACCTCTGACCACAAGTTCACACACCACTGCTGTGGTTTAAAAATCTGAAATGTATTTGTAATTAGATAATCAAGATTATATGATGAACTCCGAGGTTGTTAAATAGTGACTTTATTTTTACTGATAGTTTTTGAATTAATCATATTTCTAATAATCATCTTTTATGCATTATTCTTGCATCATTTTGGATTTTTTAAAATCACTGTAGCAATTCTGGAATTCTTTATCTTTTTAGGATACATGTGGTACTGCCCTTATAAAAGATGTTAAGCATACTGTCTTGTATGTTTTTCCAGTTTTTAAATATATATTTGCTTCAAATCATGTTGTAATCAAGTTTGAATCAAATTCTTCATCTCAGGGCTGGTTTGGTTGGTTTAAAGGCTAAACAAACAGCTAAACTATGTTTGTGTTAGATATGTTGAGCGGTTACCCGGTCTTGACGTTGTAACTCGTTTGCCGTCCCTGTTTAGGTAAAAGAACGCCACCAATAGACAGATGAAGGGCAGACTTCTGAAAATATAAATGATCACAACCTCCCGCGAACTACCTGTGAAAAAACGATCTTTTACGATCATAAAACATACCAAAGGCTCTTTGTAGTTTGTTTGTGGCACATCCTATGTTTTAGAGAATTTTAGAAATTTTACAAAGCCACAAAAGGGGAAACCTAGTAAAGTTAGTAAAGCCAAAAACACTATTTAATTTAGTTTTTTTCAATCACTATCAGAAAAAAGGAACAAAAGCTATCATTAAGGCAGCACCTTTTCAAAAAGTATTAAGATGTACCATTTAGGTATTAATATGTACTTTTAAGGTACTAATATTCACCTTTAAGGGGTTATAAGGCACAAAAGTGTACCTTTTCAAAAGATACCACCCCAGTGATAGCTTTTGTACCTTTGTACAAATAAAAACCAGCTACTTTTTCCAGTAAACATTTATGGAATCAAATTACTGTATGTTAAACTTTTACATGTAGGATAAAAATAGGATCAACAATCATACATCTTACCCTGATCCAAATAATTATTGTTCACATCTTCTGGCTTTGTCTTTGGATGATCAAGCACATCTGTTTTTTCTTCAATGAGAAATATTAATGACAATATTTAAATTTGACACTGGACAAATAGCCTACTAACTTAGGAAACTATTATCCACCTTTTTTGTGTACATTTTATGTGTCTGGCTTCCTGTCGCATCTGCATCCAGCTATTTTTAGCTGTACAAAACAGCTCATTTTGCTGCTTGATATTGCAAATTGCTGTGTCTTACCATTTATTTTAATGTATTATCTTAATTATGAACACACCGGTTTGTAGTACAAACTGTTTTACCGTTTACTGAACGTTGTTATTCTTCTCCTTATTTCCCTACACCGACTAATGAACTGGAAGTCTCGCCCATAAGCTTACTTCCACATTGAAGAAAAAGGTGGATATGTTTAAAATATATACTATAAATCTGTTCACTTTTATTAGACACAGACAACCGAGAGTGACAAGAAACCACTGAGAAACCCAGATCACCCACATGATCCCTGACACACATCCAGACAATAACTAAAAGGCTACACAGGAAAATACATTTAGTAACATGTTATGAGTACTCACCGACTGCTGGGTTGAAAAGCATGTGAACACTGACTGTAAAACAGCAGAAGAATTGAATTGTATCTTCATGCAATAGTCCTTAAAATTTGATATTGCTTAAATGACATTATGTTTCATGTCTTCCAACAGCAACAGTATTTTCATTAGGTTGGAATTTGTGTGATACAATCTCAGTTGTCGAATGAATGAACATACAGTGATGTTTTGATTTTTTTCATATTCAAGCAGAAAATGTATGTCCTGAATTGCTTTACAAACATTATCACTTTCATTGTTTTAATTTTAGATTTTTAGAATAAAAAGAACTTTTGTGGTGGACTTTTAGCCTTTTAATAACTTACCAGTTGTTGTTGTTTCTAGTTGATAGTTTTTGATAGATAGAGCTGTTCTATTAGTTTTCACCGTATTGAGGACTGGTATGTCTTGAGTCACTTCACAAACATAATGACCTGTAGCATTTTTAAGTATGTTTGTAAAGATGAGAATTGAACAGTTCTGTGTTCTTTGCTCTTGGAGTTCCTGCTTTACTGCTGGAAGTTTTGTCTCATTGATATACCAAGCAACTTTAAGATTTTGTATGCCTTCATTCCAGCAGCAGGTGATACGAGCAGATTCTCCCTCATTCACAATGATGTTGGATGGGCTCTGAATCACAGACAGCTCCTTACTTGAACCTGTGATTGAAAAATGACAAACAAACCATTAACAACATTTTTATCTATTGTACACCTTCATCCAAAGCAGCTGACAAATGAAGAGATATGGGTTTCGTCAATTTTTCTGGCAATATACTGCACATTTGATATGTAGAAACATTTCAGGCTATAGTCTCATCTAGAGATGCATACAATACAATGAATTTTGTCTTGGATTTAAAGCGCCTAAATGTGTTACTGAAGCATATAATGTAATTATGTTCCATAAATTAGCCTAAGCTATTGTAAAAAATAACAACTACTGTCAATTGTAAAACAAAAACAATAACATCTTCCTCATACTTGCCAAAAAATTGCCATTTGGATTTAAATAAGCAAATACTGAAGTCTAGGTATGGATCATTATTGCAGTGATTGATGTGACAATGTCAAGATTCATAGTGGTTCAGTGAGCATAAGCAATCATTTTCATGTATGAGTTGGCACCACAGAATCCTGAGCTTAACCTTATTAAAAGTCTTGACTTTACAGAGTGATTTGACTCTCCCATTGTCAGTACAAGGCTTCAGCCAAAAAATAACGCAACTCTTGATGTAAATAAATGCGGTGATGTTGCATAAGTCTGTCAAAACAATGCTATGACGAATACACACTGTACTCAAAGCTAAAGAGGATCCAATAAATGATTAGAGTTATCGAACTTTTTTTGTACAGGCAATGTAAAGTATATAAGGCCTCATATAAGGACAAAAAGAGAAGGATGGGATGGGGGAAATCATGTAACAATAATGTAACACTACAAACATACGTTTTTAGTGCAGTGTGTAATAAATATGTGATTTAAAAAATTAGCCTTTGGCTAGTAAACTTGGCTAGTAAACTTGTATAGACAGATAAGAAAGACAAAATGCCATCAGGGTAACATACCAAAATAATGCTATAACAACTCATCCTAATGAAACCCAAGATAATAAATAAAAATAAGACAACTAAGTATTTGAATAACTGGCATTTTTAGCAGGTGTTTAGGCTCAATGTGTCTCTTACCTCCGAAGCAAATGCAGGACAAAATGAGCCCACAGGTAAGAGGGCCGCCGCAGAAGTTCATGTCGAAGCATTTAATCACAACCCAAACTAATATTTGCGCAGTCAAACTCGCTCACATTAAAACACGCAATCAGTCATTACTTCCTCCAGTATCAGGGTCTTTGTGCCCAAAGGTTCATCTCATGCGATCTCCTCCCTCTCTTTCACTTCTGTCTTCTGGTCAAGGTGTGAAGTGTGACGAGTGTGGCATCTTTCATTGTGCTCAATATTGTCAAAACGGATCTAACTTACAATACCAAAACTTACAATGAATTTCTGTGTAACTCAATACATGACTAGTTTGAAAATAAAATAAAATAAAATAATAAAAAATGTGACCCTGGACAACAAAATCAGTCATAAGGGACCTTTTTTTTTTTATCTAATTTATAAATCTGAAAGCTGAATAAATAGACTTTCCATTGATATTTGGTCAATATTTGGTCAAGGTGCAACTATTTGAAAATCTGGAATCTAAGGGTGCAATAAATCAAAATACTGAGAAAATCGCCTTGAAAGTGTTCCAAATAAGTTCTTAGCAATGAATATTACTAATCAAAAATTAAGTTTTGATATATTTATGGTAGGACATTTATAAAATATCTTCATGGAACATGATCTTTACTTAATATCCTAATGATTTTTGGCATAAAAGAAAAGTCAATAATTTGACCCATAAAGTGTATACCCATGCTACTTTTCTGGTCCAAGGTCAAATATCAGCATTATATATTGTAGAATTGTTGTTTTAGAATTTTCTGTTCATTCTAATGATGATGGAATTTATTTTGCAATACTTCACAAAGCACTTAAACTCAATGCAGAGTCAGCACGACACAATAAATGGATGCAATGATGACATTTTAGTGTCCACTATAAAGTTCAACATATCAATTTAACTAATTGGCATTCTTAACGTTGACCTCCAGAATGGCTCTTAAACATGTAAATGCATGCTGGGCACTTCATTAAAGACATTATGCTCTCCTGCCTGCAGTCTTTGCGTGTTAATGAAGTCAGCTGCAGCGGTTGCTGTAGTTTGGGCACTTCCGCACTGCTGTCTGTGCTGATGCACCTGTGATACAGAAAGATTGGTTTCCGCTGCTGGTTTGACCACTGCTGTACTTGTACTGCTTATATAGAACAGCAGATGCAATGATATCCTGAACGATATGAGCTCATCATAAGATTGTGTGAACAATTAAAGTTGCAGACATTTAAAAAATGTCTTCAGCAAATTTAAGATGGGATTGTGTGACAGCTTTACATATTTGTGCATGTACTGAAGATCATTCCAATGCTTTTTTTCCACAAACTGACAGTTATTCTGTGAAATGTTCCAGATCTGAGCTCATTGTAAGCTATAAATCATTTAAGATTATAGCTTAGTTTCATCCATTTGATACCACAGGGCATCTTCTCACAAGGTTTCATTGCCAGGAAGTGGTCAAGACAACATCTTGATAAACAGGAAGTCCATCAGACTGAGGGTGGACTTGTGGTTATCTATCATCTGATACTCTATATGTCTTTTAAAACCATTAAAGCAAGTCTATTAAAGAAAGCTGTAGGGATTCTCATTTGTTATAGTCGTTTCCTGTTTTCAGTTAGATTTTCTGATCAAGAGGTTGAATTTATTTGATCAAAAATGCAGCAAATCAGTAATTTTGTAAAATATTACTACAATTTAACCGAACTGCTTTCTATTTGAATATGTTTTAAAATGTAATTTATTCCTGTGATGCATCAAGTGAAAAATAAATATATGATATAGTATTTAAAATACATTTATTTCATGCTAAGTATACTACAAATACATTCACATATTTTGTACTTAATAAAAATATCTGACAATTGTACTTTTGGTATACTAAACTGGTATATTTAAAGTCTGCTAAGTTGGAACAACTCATTTTGTTTAATGCACTTTAATTGTCCAGAAGTCGTGCTGAAGTCCAACTAAAAGTTATACTTAAGTCAGAGGTTGCGCTATTAACATTATCCATCATTCTGACGGACAGGGTCGTAAAAATTCTGTCATAATCTATTATTACACGTCATTTTAATTTTCATATTTGAATTAGAATAACATATTTAATTGCTTTTATTTTTGTTCACATTTTCATTTTTAATCATAAACCTACAGGACGACAATGCAGTGTTTAAAAACAAAATACTCTGGGTAAAAAAATAAATAAAATAGATTTCTCGATTTTAATTGATTCTCATTTTAATGAACCAATATTGATTCTTAAATCACAATCGATCTTTTGGTCTATGCTGTTTTCAGCTGATGAATGAACAGTGCATTGTGCTTCTTTCTTCCAATAAATAGCAATAGGCTAGGCTTTGTGTTAGTTTTGATATGAAAGTCTCACATTTCAAATTCTGTCCATTTCATTAGGAAATTCAAGCAATAAATACCGTTTTGCCGCTCTTTAATGTGCCGTGATAGATCGTTGTAGCTTGTGTGTACTCGCCAGGAAAACATTCGTGACAGTGTCGTTTTTGTTCTGGATCCCCTGCTGCCAGACTGGAGTACACTCCCCACCAACTGGACAGGGGTGGGATTGCAGGTACAATTTACAATAGATCACCCTCAGTGCAATCTGTCAAAATGACGGACGGCCTTCAGATTTTTCCATCATTGATAAAAAAATAATGCATTTTAAATCTATTCCTTTTATTACTCCAGATCCTTCAGAAATCAGTCTAATATGCTGATTCGCTGCTCAAGATTATAATCAATATTGTTTTTAACCATTTTAAAAAACAGTTCACAAGAGTAAAAGTATTATGGTATTTACATACCTTGAAGAACAATATAACCCACATGAATATGATAATCATTTAGTGCTATGGTATGTATATCTCATTGTGTATCATGGTGCTACAATCTGATAGCATGACTGTGTCTTAAAACAGCTTTGTATTCTCAGGTGGAGAAAAAGAACAGGAAATACCCTTTCAGACAAAGCTCAAACAGATCTGAGACAATCTTCCTTCAAGCACCAGCCTGCTATATTCCCAAAACAACAACAACAAACCTCAAAAACAAATGGAAGAGATTCCCCCACCTGCTTTAACTTTTTTTATCCAACAATAAAATAAGACAGTTTTCTCAAAAATCACACTCAAAATTTTCCTCACATCAAACTCCCAACAACAAATGATTATTTTTTCTCCTCCAGTCAACTGAGAGCCTTTAATAGGCCTCTCAGTAATAATAACCTGCAGCAAATTCCTCCATTATCTTGCTCC
>JAHKKF010532991.1:26989-61381 GCA_019740295.1 Labeo calbasu
GTGTTATATTAAAAAATGTCCTGCCTCTTCCAAGCTTTATAATGGCAGTGAATGGGTGTTGAGATTTTGAAGCAATATAAAGTGCATCCATCCATCATAAAAAGTACTCCACACAGGTCAGAGGGGTTAATAAAGGACTTCTTTAGCAAATTGATGCATTAGTGTAAGGAAGATATCCCTTCTGAAGTGAATCTATGCATTTGTGTAAGAAAAACATCCATATTTAAAACTTTATAAACTGTAATCTCCAGCTTCTGCTAACTGTTATACATGAGGAAGTGGGCAAACGCAGAATCAGAAGTACAAAACAAGGATTTCTAAAGAAAAATGATTTCGATGTAAGCCAAGAGGAGAGGTTTTCCTTTGCTGTAAACAAAACTTGGTTCTCATGAGACTAGCATATTCTTTACGCTATGCCTACGTCCAATGTCATCCGCTGGAACGCCACTCTCGTGAACGCACATACGACATGTTAACGTAAACTAGAGATTACAGTTTATAAAGTTTTAAATATGGATGTTTTTCTTACACAAATGCATAGATTCACTTCAGAAGGCCTTTATTAACCCCCTGGAGCCTTGTGGAGCACTTTTTATGATGGATGGATGCACTTTATTGGACTTCAAAATCTCAACACCCATTCACTGCTATTATAAAGCTTGGAAGAGCCAGGATGTTTTTAATATAACTCCGACTGTATTCATCTGAAAGGAGAAAGTCATATACACCTAGGATGACTTGAGGGTGAGTAAAACATGGGGTAATTTTCATTTTTAGGTGAACTATCCCTTTAATTAACATATTAGTGGGTTGCAAAAGGTCAATGCAAGAGAAAGATGAATAATAATATTTTGTACTGGTGCTTAATTTGTGAACCTACATCTGCTGTACTTTCCATGTTTTTAATACAGTTTTTTACAAATTATAATTAAAATAAATTTCATAAAGTCTTAATATTTGTTGTTCTTTTTTGTTCAGCTTTGTAGCTGACAGAAACAAAAGCTTGAAAATCTTGAAAAATAAAATCTGACAGTCTGTAGAAAGTGAGTCTAATTTACTTAACCTTCAAGTTCTAGTCATTTTGACCCGGAGAAGGTTTTCCTCTTCCCGAAAATGCTAATTAATGTTATTGCATTTGACTAAAACTTACAAATTTACTCACACAAGGTATAAATACATCCCAAACTTTAAAAGGAAAAAAATATTTTGTGTGATTTTTGGGGAGATTTTCCCCCACCCTGTTACACTTCTGATCAAAAATTACTACACAAAAATTAACTGCTAGTAATTGCTTAATTTTTAGAAAGTAACACGTTGAATTAAACATTACATTTTTAAGTAGGAGGATTAAAACTGTAGATTACTTGTAAAACATATTTCAATAATCTTTATTTATTTAATTATTTATGTATTTATTTATTACAGTCTAGGCTACAAAAAATAGACTGATTGCAAATTACTTGTTATGCTTTATTACCACCAAATATTCAATCTATTCAATTATCACAGGTTTTTGCATTTCTTTTTGGACCAAAAATTAATCCATAATCCATTTGGCCAAAATTATCCATAAATTATGCTTCTTTTTTTTTCATTCAAAAACCAAATGCAAAATTTAGTGATAATGTAGTTCAATGACAGATGTACAAGCAATTGTTTTAAAAGGTTGGTCATTAAATAAGTAATGGATTTTCAGCACACAGGTTAAAATTCATTGTGACCTAAACAGTACTGAATATCAAAGATTGCTTATTCATTTTACATCATGTTTTAATTTAGCTGAATCCTTAGACTTCATTTGAATTTCAGATTTTCAGAATTGCAGATTTTCAGTGCAACTCTTCTGAATGCCACTGTATTTTTATGAGCATTAAATCAGCTTTTCCTGTCATTTTGGTACACCCCATATCAGATTATTATGACCTTTCCGTGTTTTTTTTAAACCTTGGGCTTCCTGCAAGAAGATGGCAACAGCATCCTGACATGAAATCATCAATGCAGCACCACACAGCGGTTTAACTTTAGATTTCTGACAGCGCAAGAGCAGGAGACGCGGCGAAAGCGCAGAAGACGATGATCTCATCTTCAAGTCAAGAGCCTTCATATAGCCGTATGCACCTGCTCTTACGCTGTCTCCTAGCAACCAGAGTGCAGGAGACAGGGATTGATTCTTCAGCCGCTTTATGAGTATTGGGTGTCTGATCATGGCAGTTAAATGTTGGCTAATTGAATTGTGTTTTTTTTTTTTTGCTGAGCACTTTCAAGGCCGACGCCACGTTTGAGCTCGCGTCTCACAGCTCGAGCGTTCCCAAAAACATCCTCACAGGCACTTTAACCAAGACCGGTTAATTCAATTCAGGTCCATTCTGAGAGGCCTTATCGACGTGACAACGATCACATGCTACTATAACACTCACCGACTTTTTTCACCTGTTTTTTAGCACTCACAGAGATTCTGGTTACAGAGCTGAGCGTAATATTTATAAATATAAAGAGACTTCTGCATTCAGGAAAAAGGTGGACAAATAAAGCAAAATCGAGACACTCATGTTTTAGTCAACATGAAATCAAACTAGACCCTACTTGGATTTATTGTCCACAATTCATTATTTTTTTCAATGTATAGACAAAATATTTGTTTGTCGTTTCCCAGACTTAAATCAAGAAATACATTTCAAGACGTCTCCATTTTTTTATAGTCTTTAAAATCAACATGAAATTCAAAATTAGCCTATTTATTTTTATACACATTCCTATCAGTGTTATTTTAGTATCTTTGAGATAGTATTAAAGTTTTTTATTAATATTTTAAATCGGTTTTTATTTTTATATTTTGTTTTCATTTTAATTTTAATTAATGTTTTAGTAATTTTGTCTGTTTTCATAATTTTTTGTAGATTTTGTATTTTTATGTCTATATAGTTTTTATTACATTTATTTTAGTTTTAGTTATTTTATTACATCAAGTTATGTTAAAACTAAATTTAAATGAGAAATGTTTCTTTGGCAACTAGCTGTTTCAGTTTTCGTTTTAGTTCACTATAATAACCTTGATATAAATTTATTTACACACAATTTAAGTGCATTTTAAATATGAAATAAGATAAGAAATAATACATGAATGAATGAATGAATAAATAAAAAATAAATTAAAATTTGGGGATGTCAAACGATTAATTGCGATTAATCGGATCCAAAATAAAAGTTTGTGCTTACATAACATATGTGTGAGTACTGCAAATATTTATTATGTATATATAAATACACGCACTTGCATGTATATCTTTAAGAAAAATATATAGACCTAAATATGCTTAAAATATATACACATGTATGTGTATGTATTTATATATACATTAGACATATACACAGTACTAACACATATATTATATAAACACAAACTTTTTTTTGGATGCGATTAATCGCGATTAATCGTTTGAGTTTACATCTCCCAATTCTGACTTTTTTTTCTCAAAATTGCATGATATAAACTCACAATTGCTAGAAATAAATTTCGAATTAGAGATAAAAATTCTGACTCACAATTCTGACTTTTTTTTCTCCTTCACAATTCTGACTTTTTCGCAACTGCGAATTATAAAGTCCAATTTTGAGAGGAAAAAAGACTGATATGTTCTCAGAATTGCAAGTTTATATCTCACAATTTTTAATAACTTGCAATTGCATGTCATAATATTACAATTTTAAGATATAAACCATAGACTGTAAAAAATATGGATGTAGTGTCCGTGACGTCACCCGTAGGTTTCTGAAGAGCATTTTTGAAGTTCTTAGTGGGCAGGAGTCGGCCGTCGCCTGTCGCCATCTTGAACTAAAGTCAGTGCACGTCACTCCCGGATAATCGAAAATGGGCAAAGAGGCGGGACAAGGGTGGAGCTGGTTGCTGAAACCACGCCCACCTAGCAGCAATTCACCTGTCACTCGAGTGGCCACGCCCTAAATTATGCAGAACTTTAAGGCTTAATATAATTTAAACGGAAGAGTTATAAAAAAATTCAGCCCCTCACAGTTGACATGAATGGCAAAAACAGCTATATAGACCAAAACCACTTTTTGTACCAGGCTATAAACATTTTTGTTTCCTGCTGTAAAGCTGGGCATTTTAACATGGGGAGTCTATGAATTGCAGTTTAAGTCACTTCTGTGTTGGTTTCAATAGAAAGAGCGGGAGGTTGCCGCTTGATATACTCACAATTCTGAGAAAAAAAGTTATATTTTGCAATTCTAACTTTATTTCTCAGAATTGCGACTTTATTTCTCAGAATGGCGCGTTTGTCGCACAATTTTGACTTTACAACTCACAACTGCGAGTTTATATCATGCAATTCTGACAAAAAAAATCTGATTTGCAAGTTTAAATCTCACAATTCTGACTTTACAACTCACAATTGCGAGTTTATATCTCACAATTCAGAGAAAAAAGAATTGTGAGACGTAAATTCGCAATTGCGAGCAAAAATGTGAGAAAAAAAAGTCGCAATTACCTTTTTTTTAATTTTATATTAACTGAAATGGACTTCCATAACTTTCTCAACCCTGTAGGTAAGAAAAATCGTCACCTTGGAATAATAAGATTCTAACTGACGTTTTATCAAAAATGATTTATTCACATATTCTTATTCTGTGACTACGTATTTACATTATATGATGTTTCTTTTGTACACTGTGTACATTTTGGCCTTTTTTTAGAAAACAAAAAGGGTTCTTCCTATAGAAGTCTATGGAACCCAAAAGCTCAATATCTCAAAACTGCTCAGAATGCAGACAGAATTCCAAGGCGACGAAATATTCAATAATATTAATCAATAATATCACAGCCTATGTTTTAACTTTAAGCTCAAATCAAAGTCCCCTTCTACATTATTTCTCGAATATTCTGTTTCCCTCAGAAATAGCTCAAAATATCAAAGCTAAAAATGTTACGAATGACGTTTTATGTTTAAATTATGTAAACGGGCTCAAAAACTGTTGTAAGATCACTTCTACGCATCTTTTCACCCGGTTTAATTGTTTCCCTGTCCTGCTGTTTGAGAACCTGCTTATAAATTATTCACACAACTTTAGGAGGGAATGTCTCCCTTGAAGGACATTGTGTGAAAAAGAAAATCAACTTAGGAAAAGAAAGTGTATTTTCCTTAATCCCCAATGTGAAACTCCACAGAGATGTTTGTTGTGTTGTTTGGACAACATTAGACTCACAACAGGAGTAAATAGTCATTTTTTATAAAAAAAAAAATATATATATATATATATATATGTGTGTGTTTTTGCCCATGCAAAACTCATCATGATGCTACAAGGAGTTGCAAGTTCCAAACAGGAAGTGTGTACACTTATAGATCATTGCTGAGTTCCTTTACAGCACAGGATTGATGTTGCCCTCTGAATGAACTTCCTTCCTCTATAATTTCCACCTTAAAAATGATGAACTCTCTCATATGAACACATTCACTTTCATTTCCTCTCTCGCACAGCGTCTGTGCTATGGGGCAGAAAACAGTAAAGTAAGCTTGTATTAGATACTAACAAATATCATTAAGCGCACACACACAGATGTTGCCACATGAGGTGATTTAGATTCCAGCTAAGTACTGCTTTTAGTGTCACAGCATTAATCACTGTAGAGCAACACACACATCATCACATGACTCTTCCCGTAGCCATGGACACTAATACGGCACATTCAGCAACATCTGATATATAGAACATATAGAACATATGTAAGTGGAACAATTTAGTTCTTCATAACAGATTCACACTTTTCATCTTGTAACTTCACAAACACAGACAGCTGTTCATTAAGTCCCACAGGTGCAGCGTCTTTTGGGATGCAGTCCTTCGTGAATTTACACTACATTGAAGTAATAGAATGAAAAATGAAAATTAGCTGAAAATGTACTTACCCTCAGGCCATCCAAGATGCAGATGAGTTTGTTTCTTCATCAGATTTGGAGAAATGTAGCATTACATCACTTGCTCACCAATGGAGTGAATGGGTGCCGTCGGAATGAGAGTCCACAAACATGCAGCTTTTCAATTCACAAAATGTTAATTGATGGACTGAAGTTGTGTGGATTACTTGTGGATTACTCTCATTCTGACGGCACCCATTCACTCCATTGGTGAGCAAGCGATGTAATTCTATATTTCTTCAAATCTGATGTAAAAACAAACTCACTTGCATCTAGGATGTGCCTGAGGGTGAGTACATTTTCAGTCAATTTTCATTTTTGAATCAACTATTCCTTTAAAAATGAATCATTTTAACCAAGATGATGAGGAAACTGCTCATTAAACAATTATTATCATTATCTTTACACGTAAGAGACGGATAACGCTTCTATTGCTTTAAAATGCTCACTAGCCACTTTCCTGCTTTTGTTACTGATTAAATTTTCTGCCCTTCAGGGGTCTGCATGTGGGTAAGACCATAAAACCTTATATTGATTCCCCATAATGTGGAATTTTATATGGAATCGTGAATTTAATGTGAAATATAATCAGTGAAACAAAAGAGGCTTGTTCTGTCTTGCAGCTCAAAGGTAATTTTAATGTGGAAATGATTTCCTATTCAGCGACATACAAGAAGACAAAGACAGGAGAACAGTGCCCCCTGTTGGCAAATACTCAGCATACAGGTTTAAAATAGCATAGTACCACATTACTCTCGCTATGTCTTGAGTATACTGTATGTATGCCATGCATAGTATGTGAATTTTCTGTATGCACATAATATATGTTAAAATGTGCAGTATACAGCAGAATACACTGCATGGCATACTGTTTCCCATTTAATAAATGATAAGTGATAAATGAACCAGATGTAATATCAACTACATTTTTTGGCCTATGTAATAGATCTGCCAGAATTTTGACCAAAAATTAGGTTATAAATGTAAAACACTGCATTAATTTTCGCATATGCAGTTGAGGTCAAAAGTTTTCATACACCTTGCAAAATCTGCAAAATTATAATTATTTCATCAAAACAAGAGGGATTATACAAAACGCATGTTATTTATTTTTTTTATTTAGTACTGACCAGAATCAGATGTTTATCATAAAAGAACATACATATAGTTCACAAGAGAAAATAATAGTTGAATTTATTAAAATTACCCTGTTCAAAAGTTTACACTTGATTCTTAATACTGTGTTTTACCTGAATGATCCACAGCTGTGTTTTTTTTTTATTTAGTGATAGTTGTTCATGAGACTCTTTGTTTGTCCTGAACAGTTACACTACTCGCTGTTCTTCAGAAAAATCCTTCAGGTCCCACAAGTTATTTGGTTTTTCAGCATTTTTGTGTATTTGAACCCTTTCCAAAAATGACTGTATGGTTTTGAGATTCATCTTTTCACACTGAGGACAACTGAGGGACTCATATGCAACTATTACAGAAGGCTCAAACACTCACTGATGCTTCAGAAGAAAAAACGTTGCTTTAAGAGCCGGGGTGTGAAAACTTTTGAACAGAATGAAAATGTGTATATTTTTCTTATTTTGCCTAAATATCATATTTTTTCATTTAGTACTGCCCCTCAGAAGCAACACAAGATATTTACATGTTTTCCACAAGACAAAATAAGTTAAATTTACCCAGATCTTCAGATTCAAATAGTTTTCACCCCCGGCTCTTAATGCATAAGTTTTCCTTCTGGAGCATCTGTGAGCGTTTGGACCTGAGTCCATCAGTTGTACTCAGTGTGAAAAGATAAAACTTCTAATCATGCAGTCATTGTTGGAAAGAATTCAAATACACAAAACTGTTGAAAAACCAAAGAACCAAAGGACTTTTCTGCAGCAGGCAGTTTAACTGTTCAGGACAAACAAGAGACTCATGAACAACTATCACAAAAAACAGGTGTGGATCATTCAGGTAACAACAAGCATTAGTTAATTTTTTGAMTGCGGTAATTTTTGTATTTTTGTATTGTGGACTATATGTAAATGTCTTTTATGTGAAATATCTTATTCAGGTCAGTACTAAATAAAAAATAACATGCATTTTGTATGATCACTCTTATTTTGATAAAATAATTAAGATTTTGTAGATTCTGCAAGGTGTGTGTAAACTTTTGACCTCAACTGTAGTTATTTTTGAGAGCAACTTTCAAATGTTTGTTTTTGAAAGAAGTCTCTTCCGCTCACCAAGGCTGCACTTTTGTGTCCAAAAGTAAAAACTGTGAAATATTTTACGACTTAAACTAAGTGTTTTCTATATGAACATACTTTAAAGTATAATTTATTCTTGTGATTCAAAGCTGCATTTTCAGCATCATTACTCCAGTATTCAGTGTCACATCATCCTTCAGAAATCATTCTAATATGCTGATTCGCTCAAGAAACTTTTTTTATATATATAATGTTGAAAACAGTTATACTGCCTAATATTTTTATGGAAACCATATTACAGTCAAAATAGAGAACAAAACAGCTCATACTTCTAATTTATCATATTGCACTGCATTGTGGGATGTAGTGATCTAAACCAGTTTCACAAGCACAAACCGCAGCATGTAACCTAAATATGTTTCTGAGAACATTACTGAGTGTATGACTTAAACGTATCACTGAATCGTTTCTCTTTTTCAGTTAATTGAAATGAACTGTCCAAACAAAAACGACTCACTGAAATGAATCGTACTTCCCAGCTCTAACCAAGTGTTCTTCATCGATGTGTAGCAGACACTAAAAATAATGGCTGGATGTTTTCTGCAGCACATGACGGAGCAGGATATCTAAAATCCCTACTGCCGAAATTCAAGTGTAATGGCCGGATATCTGTCTTAGAGACACGCTCGCTAACCTCTGTCCTGCTGCGCCTCAGCAATGCTCGCACTGACCATCCTCGTCAAAAACACTTTACCCACAGTTCCCTGCTGTGTGTGTGAGCTTTATTCTGTGATCTGAGACAGAACAACAACAACAAAAAAAACATTACTGAACAGTACTTTTGTTAAAATGAAAAAATAAAAAAATCAATACAGCTACTGCCCTTTGCCACAGACGCAAGTTTCTTAAATAAAGTTATTTTTTGACACCCAATAAATGGGTAACGTTTTACAGTATGGTTGCATTTGTTAACATTAGTTTACCTGCAATGAAAAACATTTCTAAAGCATCTATTAATCTTAATGTTAATTTCAAAATTTACTAATGCATTATTAAAAATCAAAAGTTGCTGTTATATAAAAGCTATAAAATAAATATAAAAGCTGTTATAGTATTTAACGGACTAAAATGAACTAACAATGAACAGTTTTATTTTTATTAACTGACATAAAAAATAAATAAATAAATACTGTAACAAAATATATTAATAATCTACTGTTAATTGTGAATTCATGTTTGTTCACTAAACCTGAACTTAATACAATTTTACGTTAAAAATGTAACCAGTGTTAACTAACGAAACCTAAAGTGTTACCAAATAAATGTGTCCTCTATATTCTAAGCCTTAAGGCCAAGCATAAAAATATTAAAAATGTATTTAAATCTATTTAAAAATATTTGCATATTTTATATATACATTTTAATATTTAATTTCACTGCAACACACATATTTTAAACCCTAAGTGTGTTTCTTTTATTAAATCCAAATATTTCTAATACTATATTTAGGTAACACTAACAAGTCAGCTTTATTAACATTAGTTAATGCAGTAGATGTTAGAAATTAACAGTAAAAACAATACTTTTTAATGCATCTATTATAGAAGTTAATGTTAATTCATAAATAATCTACTGTTAATTGAGAATTCATGTTTGTTCACTAAATCTGAACTTAATATACAATTTTACATGTTATAAATGTAACCAGTGTCCACTAACTGAAACTAAAGTGTTACCAATTAAATGTGTCCTCTATATTCTAAGCCTTAAAGCCAAGCATAAAAATATTTAAAATGTTTTACATCTATTTTAATATATTTTGCATATTTTACATATACATTTAAATTTTTAATTTCACTGCAAAACACATATTTTAAACCCTAGGCGTGTTTCTTTTATTAAATCCAAATATTTATATTACAATATTTTTATGCATTTTTACACTTTTTAATGCATTTATTATAGAGGTTCATTTATAAATAAACTACTGTTCATTGCAAATTCATGTTTGTTCACTAAACCTGAACTTAATATGCAATTTTTGTTAAAAATGTAACCAGTGTTAACTAACTAAAACTATATTTTAAGCCTTAAAGCTAAGCATACAAATATTTTAAATGTATCTCAATCTATTTTTCAATATTTTACATATTTTACATAGATATCAATAATTAATTTCACTGCAACACCCATATTTTAAACACTAGGCATGTTTCTTATATTAAATCCAAATATTTACATTAAAATAACTAGGTAACACTAACTTAACTTTATTAACATTAGTTAATGCAATAGGGATTATAAATTAACAATAAACAACATGTTTAATGCATTTATTATCTAGGTTAATGCTTTATATTTATAAATATACTACCGCTCATTGCTAATTAATGATTGTTCGTTAAACATGAACTTATTACATATTAATGTTTAACACTAACCTAGAAAATAAATGCTGTAAATCTACAGTTCATTGTTATTTCATGATACCTAATGCATTAATTAATATTAATGAATGAACCCCTGTATTATTAAGTGTATAAATCAAAATACTCAGGAGAGATTGTTGGCGAGCAGCCGATTTACTCTTTGAGTTCTCTAGGGACTAAAATATTTTTTTTATTTTGTGAGTCTCTGAACTATAGCCAGCCTTAAAAAATAGTAAACTGTACTCTAAAATAGACATCCACATATTTTTGGGAGTGTACAGTATATTTAGGTGAGGACAAAGTCTGCTCAAGGGGACAAAGCAAAAGTTTTGTGTGTGTTTGGAAGTTGGTCTGTATAAAACAAACTTTTGGGGCCAAAGACAAACATTGTTACAAGGTTGGCTTTGATAAAGCTGCCCCTGCGTGTGTGTGTGTCCCTTGTGCCCTCCTGCAGGGTCAAACACACACATAGATTAATTTATTCAAAAGGCATATTAACAAAATCTCTGCTGAGTTAAAGGTGCCCTTGTAACCGGGTTTACAGGGACCTTCTGCCTGCAATAAATCACTCCAAAAACATCCATAATCTAAAGACAATTATCAGCAAGATAAATCTGCTGCCGTTGAAAACTCGGGGTCATATTTCATCGGTGGAAATTGGCAGCTCGAACCACAGGGAAACAAACTTGTTTAGCGGTACGCATCTGATTTCGTTCATCGGACATTGCTTATTTTGTCCCCCTCTCAATCTTTCACTTTCCACTCTTTTCTCATCGTCAGTAAATCATTGGTAATGACGCTCCTGTGCAGTTTCCCAGATTTCCTCTCACTCTTTCACCTCACTTGAATACTAACACGTTCATTTAAATACTCATCACCTTCATCTCTCTGCTTGAAATGTCTCTTTTCCTTCCTCATTCGTTTCACTGATTGACATTCAGATAAAGTGCGAGAGACAAGGGCTGGCTGGGACAATTTTCATTCTTTGTTGAAGCTCTCGTGGAATAATCATTAAAGGAATAGTTCAGCCAAAAATGAAAATTTGCTGAAAGTTTACTCACCCTCAGGCCATCTGGGATGCAGATGAGTTTGTTTCTTCATCAGATTTGGAGAAATGTAGCATTTCATCACTTGCTCACCAATGGATCCTCTGCAGTGAATGGGTGCCGTCAGAATGAGAGTCCAAACAGCTGATAAAAACATCACAATAACCCACAAGAAATCCACACCACTCCAGTCCATCAATGCTTATCGACCTTCCTCTATCCATAATATTGCTTCCTCCAGTGAAAAAGTCGTCTTGTCTGCATCAGGAAAGAAATATGCACACATGAAACACTGTTTCAAGCAAAAACATGTTGGTAGATTTTGATGAGAGCGACAACAGGAGATGGACTTTTTCATTATTATGAATCACAGACTCATATTTGGGCCAGAAGCGAGGGTTTAAAGTTAAAACAGCTTTAATGATCATTTGTTAATTTATGGAGTCTGTTTTGTTTTTATTAGCCGTTTGGACTCTCATTCTGACGGCACCCATTCACTACAACTCTTGCGTGGCCTAAGGTAAACTTTCAGCAAATTTTCATTTTTGGGTGAACTGTGCAAAATAAACCTTTAAGTATTTATTAATCATTTACTCACCATCATGTTGTTCCAAATCTGTATGACTTTCTTTCGTGGAGCTCAAAAGGAGTTATTTTGCAGACTGTGTAAGCTGCTCTTTTCCATCCAGTGAAAGTGAACTGTGAATAAAGGCTGTAAGACAAAATTGGCAAGGCAAGATTTTTAGTTTATGTTTCTCATAACTCTTTCATTTGTAAGCTTTTGCTTAAATGCTTAAAAATATGTTTTGTAGTTGTGCAGTTGAACGTTTACATACACCTTGCAGAATCTGCAAAATGTTAATTATTTTACAAAAATAAGAGGGACCATACAAAATGCATGTTATTTTTTTATTTAGTACTGATCTGAATAAGATATTTCACATAAAAGACATTTACATATAGTCCACAAGAGAAAATAATAGCTGAATTTATAAAAATGACCCCATTCAAAAGTGTACATACTGTGTTGTTACCTGAATGATCTACAGCTGTTGTACAGCTTGTTTTTTGTGATATTTGTTAATGAGTCCCTTGTTTGTCCTGAACCATTAAACTGACTGCTGCTCTTCAGAAAAATACTTGAGGTCCCACAAATTCTTTGGCATTTTTGTGTATTTGAACCCTTTCCAATAATGACTGTATGATTTTGAGATCCTCACAGTGAGGACAACTGAAGGACTCATATGCAACTATTACAGAAGGTTCAAACACTCACTGATGCTCCAGAAGAAAAAACGATGCATTAAGAGCTGGGGGGTGAAAACTTTTAAACAGAATGAAGATGTGTACATTTTTCTTATTTTGCCTAAATATCAAATTTTATTTAATTTAGCACTGCCCTTCAAAAGCTACAGAAGGTACTTACATCTTTCCCGGAAGACAAAGTAAGTTAAATTCACCCTGATCTTCAAATTCAAAAGTTTTCACCCTCAGCTCTTAATGCATCGTTTTTCCTTCTGGAGCATCAGTGAGTGTTTGAACGTTCTGTAATAGTTGCATATGAGTCCCTCAGTTGTCCTCAGTGTGAAAACATGGATCTCAAAATCACACAGTCATTTTTGGAAAGGCTTCAAATACACAAAAATGCTGAAAAACCAAAGAATTTGTGGGACCTGAAGGATTTTTCTGAAGAACAGCGGTCAGTTTAACTGCTCAGGACAAACAAGGGACAAAAAAACACATTTGTGGATCATTCAGGTAACAACACAGTATTAAAAATCAAGCAAACTTTTGAACAGGGTAATTTTTGTAAATTCAACTATTATTTTCTCTTGTGGACTATATGTAAATGTCTTTCATGTGAAATCTCCTATTCAGGTCAGTACTAAATAAAACATAACATACATTTTGTATAACCTGTGTTATTTTGGTAAAATAATTAACATTTTGCAGATTCTGCAAGGTGTATGTAAACTTTTGACTTCGACTGTATGTATACAGACTGTATGTATTGTGATACAGTTTAACATCACCTGTATTGATACTGTTACCGTAAAACGAGCAAATTTGTATAATGAAGAATAAGCAGATATTTCCAAACCAATTTCTGTTCACATTCAGTTTGCTTCACAAAAAAAAAGATTTACTTTAAAACAATTTTCCCCTTAGAAATTGCTAGTAAATGTTATAAAAAATAATAATAAAGAAACAGGAGGTATACACAATGAATTAAATGAGATATTTTGAACAACTGAAATAGTATTTTCTTGTTAAACATACTCCAATAATCTTGTATTTACTTCGGAAAACCATTTTTATCTGTCTTGTTTTTTCCATTAGAATGGGCGCAGCCATGATCTCCATGACGCGTACAAAACAGCCCATTTTGCAGCTTAAAATTGCAAATTGGTGTGTCTTATCTTATTATTTTAATGTTTTATCGTAATTATGAACACAGTGATTTGTAGCGCAAATAGTTTTACCGTTTACTGCACGTTTCCATTCCTCTCGCTATTTCCCTGAGAGCGGCTAATGAACCGGAAGTCTCGCCCATAGGCTTAGTTCCGCTTTGAAGAATAAGGTGGATGCTAAACATTAATCTATTTTATTTTGCATATTTTGACAGCCTGATTACTGTCTTTTGGTAAAATGCTTTTTTACTCCAATTAGTAAAATGAATGTTTATTAGGTCAGATTTGTGTTTGTGCGCTTCGTTAATAAATTAAGTGCAAATGTCAGTCATCCATCAGGATAGCTTGAATATGCAGGTGCTGCAAAAGTATAAAGCCACATTCAGCCCTAAATAACTCCGTCAAAATGATCAGAGAAACCGAGCAGACGAGAGACAGTGAGTTTGCGACTGTGTAGGTGTTATAGGCAGACGAGAAGAGACAGCAGGTAAAATTATAATGACAGAGAAACACATCTGAATCATCCGCCAAATCAATCTGAAAATCACACCCATTCTGTCTCCATGTCTTTTCCTCCCACTCATGCATACAAATACTTTCCTCACAATGATTCACACACACATGCAAGATCCCAATTTTACAGTCCAGTCTTTGCAATGATATAAAACTTCTTTAGGTGATCAAATAAAACAATATAGGCATTAAGACAAAAAAACCCCATATCCGTAGATATTTAATGTAATGAAGTGCAGTAGCTGTGGTTACTCCAGAAAATATGAATGTTTATTTTAAATGAATAATCAGCACAGCATTCAGAAACTCCAAACATACAATAAAGCATATCAAAGCACCTAATTGCTTTCTGGCGGGAAAAAAAAAAAAAAAAAAAAAAAATCTGTCTTAATTTTCAGTAAACAGCGCCACCATGTGTACAAAGACTGCTACACCATTCATGCAATACAACAATAGAACTGCTAAAGTTTATTCCTAGCAACTCTAATAAATATCTGCATTCAGCCTTATTACATATTCATATAATATATTATATATATTTAATTATATATTAATATAATGTATTAATATCTAATTAAATATATATAGGGACTGAAACATTACAGATAACATTCAGTTAATTAAGGTTAAGTTGGTAACGATTTGCTTTGCAGGGTTATTGTTAACTAAAACTATTAAAAACATTTTTAAATTGAAATAAATGTGAAATAAAATAAAATATAAGTGTTAGATTAAAAATGTAAACTAAATGAACATTCTAAATGTTGTCTTTGCAGTTATAACTGAAATTTAAAGCACTAAAATTAAAAACAGGAAATCAATAAAAACTAAAACTGAAATAAAAGAACAAAATAATATTTTTAAATATAATAATAAAGATGGCAAATGCACATAACAAAATTCCAAAGAAAAATAAATAATAAAAAAAAATAAAAATGATAATAAATAAATAATAATAACTTTTTAATGATATTTTCTGTCATTTATATCCAAATCTTAATTATTTATTATCAGTAGTACTTATTGTCTTTATTTGTGCATGTGTCTGTGTTTGGTGATATAGGTATTAACACAAAAAAAAAAATTGCATAAAAAAAGAGAAGAAGAAGAAGAATATAAAAGAAGATATATAAAAGAAATTTGACATAGAAATAAAGATAAAAGAACTGTTTGAATGGAAAGACAATAATAAGTATGAAAAATATCTATATAAATATTAATAAAAAAATAGCAGTATAAAATTAAAAATAAAATAACACTGCTTTGTAGTGTCTAATAACTCGATGATTCTTCTATTCCTGGAATACAAGAGATAAACTAAAGCCTCAGTTTCAGAAATAGTGTAAGTACAGTTACAAGAGAATAATCTAATCTAAAGATAATAATTTAGCAACTCAGATTTATGGTGCATGAATAAGAGTTGAGTGCAAAGCTAAAGAATCAGCAGAGTTCATGTCTGTCTGGCGGGTGAGCGGAGGTGATCTTGAGCCGCTGAGGTGTGAAATACAGAAAGAGCAGAAGGAAGAGTGAGAAATGAATGCTGAAGATCATTCTTGCAGGACTGAACTTACCCACTGATCCACAAAATACAGACTACAACATCAGCTCATGGAGCATTACTCTTCCTAAAGTGCTCTGTCTGCCTGAATCTAACAAAAATAATGTTGAAAGTATGCAAATAAAAAAAAAGAATTAAATTGAGATGTAAGTGTAAGTCAGTGTCATGAATCGCAATGATATGCTACTGTCTAAAGCATAATTGAATGAATATAACAGCCAAAATATGGTTCAATAGCAACCTTCAATGCAAGTTTGTAGTAACATCAAAATTATGTTTTTAATATCCATTCTTTATATGAGAAATAAAGTTGTTTTGGAATTTATCTAGAACTGCAAAGTCTTGGATACAAAGAATCTACTGAGTATTTTAATTATTACTGGCCAGGAAAAGTACTCAGTTTCATTAAATGCATGATGCTCTTTTGTGCCCAACTGTGGGGCATGTTGTCACACTATATAAAGAACATTTTCACAAAGGTGCCTGCAATTTAACAGCCTTTCAGTTAACCCCTCTCAAATAAATAGGTAAATTATATGATGGTTTATTGTATATACCATAAATTAGATACTAAAAGTTTGGACACCTGTTTTCACCTTATAAATTAATAATACAGTCCACAATGCAGTGACAAATCATTAACATTTGAGCTTCTTTGGAATTTCTGAGAAAAAAGTCAGAATTGATATAAACTCAGAATTCTGACTTATTTCTCACAATTCTTATTTTATTTCTTAAAATTCTGACTTTTTTTCTCCGAATTCTGAGTTTACAGCTCACTATTTTTTTAGCCACAGAATAATAAAAAAGATAGAATTATGACTTTTTATCTCAAAACTTTTTTTCTAGTAATTCCCAGTTTATATCTTAATATAAGAGTTATTAATTTATTTAATCATAGTTCTTGTTTTTGTTTTTTTTCTTCAGAATTCTGCGTTTACATCTCACGATTCTTTTTCTCACAATTCTGATATAATGTTATATATACTATAAATTAGATACTAAAAGTTTGGAAACCTACTATTTTATTACTATTTTTTCTGCCTTATAAATTACTAATAGTACAGTCCTTAAAACAATGCAGTGACAAATCCTTCATATTTGAGCTTCTTTGTCTTGATTTATAAAGAAAATTCTGAGCAAAACGTCAGAAATGCAATGTAACAACTCAGAATTCTGACTTTTTTCTCATAATTCTTAGTTTATTTCTTAAAATTCTGACTTTTTTCCTTGGAATTCTGCATTTACAATTTTTTGTGTTTAAAAAAAAGATACAATGTCAATTATTTTTACCTTAAAATTCAGACTTTTTTCTAGTAATTGCCAGTTTATATCTTACAATTCAAGAGTTTTTATTTTTTTAAATCATACTTTTTTTTTTTCTTTTTCAGAATTCGGTGTTTACATCAGCCACAGAATATAAAAATAAAAATTTGCCATAGCAAATAATAATATGTATACCATAATAAGTATACTTGTGAACTTCTATCTCACAATTCTGATATGATGTTATATTATATATACTATACATACTACAAACGTTTTTATTAATATTTCTTCCACCTTATAAATTAATAATACAGTCCTTAAAAAAAGTTTCTTTGCCTAATTTAACAAACAATTGCAAGATATAAACTCAGAATTCTGACTTTTTTCTCACAATTATATCTTAAAATTCTTAAATTCTGTTTACATCTCACAATTCTGTGTGATTATTTTTGGCACAACATAAAAAAAAAACAATTACGACTTTGTATTGCAAAATTCAGACTTTTTTTCCCTAGTAATTGCCATTTTATACTTCTCAATTCAAGAGTTTAAATTTTATTTTTTGCCACATATATATATATATAAAATAATTAATAATAATAATAAATTATACTTTTATACTATACGACTTTTTATCTCACAATTCAGAATTTCTCCAAGCAATTCCAAGTTTATATTTCATAATTCTATTTTTTTTCTAGCAATATCCAGTTTTTATCTTGCAATTCTGAATATAAATATCATATTTGGGAGAAAAAAAATTCTGAATTGTGAGACAAAACAGTCATCATTTCCTTTTTTTATTTTATCTTTTGGAGAAAACTTACTTCCATAGATTCCACATCTGCAAACTGCAAACATTCTCTCAACAACTTCATGTAAAACGCTTTTCCCATGTATGCTGGACACTTGTTAGCTACTTTTTCCTGACAATTCAATCAATTTCAACTAAAAATCAATGTTTTGAAAATAAATACACATGCAACCACAATACCTATCTGACTCCATTAATTTCACACCACAATTCCAGTCCGTTCTGCAGTACTGTGTCTTTAAGTGATTTCTGAAGGTAAGTCTGAAGGCAGAAGGGGTGCACGAGACGGCTGCGCGCGCCCGCTCCCGTATGTGGACACTCCAAAAAATGTGTTAAGAATTACAAAAGCTGGATCTGTTACACTGGACGATAAACGCAACAGCTGTTCATCAGTCGTAAGGTGAGCCTCATCCCGTTATCTGTCGTGTGCATGCAGTGGGCTGTTACTTCTGTGATGTTTTTCGTTAGAGAGACACAATACAAAGAGAGGGTTTTGCGAAATGAACCGGCGAGAAGTGAAGAGGCCCCGCAAGCGTCTCAGCGTTTACATCTGAAGGCGAACTTTAGCCTTCCTCCTTCCCTTTCTTTGCTACATTGTAGGGGGCTGTTGTGTTAAATGTCACATTTAAACGCACGACCTCCGAACTTCGCCCCAACAGACCCTCTTTTGACACTAACCGAGTGTAAACACGGCCGGAGATACACCGTGGCCGGCAGGCGGAAGACGCTGGTTCCTCTACGGTGTCTCTTAGCTCCGCTCCCCGGTCGCGAGTGCAGGCAGAGCCGCGAGCTGCGCGCAGGGACAGCCCGGTGCGCCGGTGAGACGGAGCTCTGACGGCGGGTTGCAAAAGCACAAAAAACACCACAAGTTTCTCAGAATGAAGTGCGAAGGAGATACAATGTCTCCATTTGGCGGGAGTTTCATTGTGGCATCATAGTAGAGGGAGTTATTTTGTCATAACTTACGGGAGTTTATTGTCTGAGGAGATGAAGCGGGTGAAGGCGGCGGAGGGGCCTCGGCTACGGCACCGCTCGGGTATCGATGCTTGTAGCCTATGCACCCTTAAAATTAGCAATAGAAATCGATATGAATATAACCATTCTGATTCCTCTTAACGATTCGGATTCATTAACCGTACTATTAATGATTCTTTTAGTACTTTAGGCGAACTAATATATTAAATGAATGACATTTTTGTTCATATTCATTCTCCTCATGTGATGATATCATTCAGCAAACGTAGCAAAGCACAAATAAATGTTTACATGATTTTGTCTGCTGTGTAAATACAGTAATTCCAATAACTAATTCTAAGTATGTAGTTAAAAACGACTAAATAATAAAACACATATAAATCATTTAATTTGTTAATTTATATAAAACGCCACTGAATCAAAACTCATAATTTTTTAACACGTTGTTATATGAACAACTAGTCAGTGAGTACACTATGCCAAAAAATAACACCCTGGCAGTTCTTGGCTAATTAAAAGTAAAGAAAGTAATAATTTACAGTTTAGTGAGTCGGATTCGTTCAGCAAACGTTCCGAATCTCAAATGATTCACTGAAAGAATCGGCCTATAAGAGTCATTCGTTCGAATCTCGTACCTGTGGTCGCAGTGCTGCTGATTCATTAAAAAGAATCTCGTCATAAGAGTCGTTTGTTCGGGACTCGCGACTCGAGATGTTTTTTATTTAGTAAAACGAACCGGTTTATAAGAATCATTCGTTCGGGAATTGGACTACACTGGTCGTACTGTTTGTTTTGATTCACTAAAAAGAACCGATTTACTCAATAGTTTGGGACTGGAAAATCGCTGCTCATAATGTAATGTAATGGTGTCAAATCGTGTCTTATTAACAGCTCTTCTGCAGAAAATGTCATTATTTAACGCAATAACAACGTAAAAATTTATTAGTTTGCAAGTTATTGTGTGTTCATGGCAAATATTGGTAGGGTTGAAGTATCTCATTCTTATTAGATGCCACTGAAACACCTGTTATTGCTTGGACATGTTGATAATTGCATGTTGGTTGTCCTAGTTTTCCAAATATGTTAAATGTGTTAAATTGTACAATTTAAAGAACATGAGATTTATGATATATAATAGACCTGTGTTGTTTCTGAATGGCAATAAAAATCCTCTTTGCCTGATGAAGCTGAGTTAGCTTTTTTCAAATCTTTAAGAAGTTTTAATTTTTGCCTGTGTAATTGCAATTTAGTACCTATAATCTTGGCGGGGCTCTAATCGCTATTACAACTGAATTGTGATTTACCAGATTACACATGGAACAAACACTGGGCTAAATATTAGTATTATCCCTTCTAATAAATGACTGATTAATTAGTGTGTTCAAAAAAAAAAAAAAACAGAGTTATATAGATGATTGCATTTTTAAAATTTGCATTTAGCATTGTTTTTTTTTTTTTTTTGTCCTCTGCTCTCTGTGACCCAGCTATGACCTGTATTTGAGATGTGGGCCTGCTCATTTTGCCTTGGAGGCTGGGAAGCCCAACATAAATTTTTGTACCAGGCTCTGTAAATTTTTGTGACAGCGCTGCTTGTAATAGGGGAGACTGGGGAATGTTGTAACATCTGTTTGCTTTAATGTCAGTTAATATTCAGGCTTTTTTATAATTTTCCCGAAAATGTATGCTAAGTAATTAAAAAAACATGAACAGACTGTTAACAGAATTAACAGAATCTGCTGACGATACAAGTTCTATCAGTTAACATTCATTAACCTGATTGCAATCAAATTTTAAACTATTAGTGATCTGAAAGAAATTGTATGACTTTGATTTCATCCCTGTAGATAATTTCTAAGAGGTTAAAGTGACATTTGCAACTCTCCCTGGTCCCGCCCATCATTAATGTTTTTGAAAAATTGAACATTATCAGTTAAAATGTGATACAGTTGAGGTCAAAAGTTTACACACACCTTTCAGATTCTGCAAAATGTTAATTAATTTACCAAAATAAGAGGGATCATACGAAATGCCTGTTATATATTATTTAGTACTGACCTGAATATGATATTTCACATAAAAGACATTTACATATAGTCCACAAGAGACAATCATAGTTGAATTTATAAAAATGACCCTGTTCAAAAGTTTTACACTTGATTCCTAATACTGTGTTGTTACCTGAATGATCCACAGCTGTTTTTTTTTTTGTTTTTTGTTAGTGATAGTTGTTCATGAGTCCCTTGTTTGTCCTGAAGAGTTAAACTGCCTGCTGTTCTTGAGAAAAATCCTTTCCAAGTCCAACAAATTCTTTGGTTTTTCAGCATTTTTGTGTATTTGAACCCTTTCCAACAGTGACTGTATGATTTTGAGATCCATGTTTTCACAGAGAGCACAACTGAGGACCTCATATGCAACTATTACAGAAAATTCAAACGCTCACTGATGCTCCAGAAGGAAAAACGATGCATTATGAGCCAGGAGTGTGAACTTTTGAACAGAATGTGTACATATTTCTTATTTTGCCTAAATATCATATTTTCTCATTTAGTACTGCCCTTCAGAAGCTACAGAAGATACTTACATGTTTCCCAGAAGACAAAATAAGTTACATTTACCCTGATCTTCTAATTCAAAAAGCTCCTAATACATCATGTCTCCTTCTGAAGCATCAGTCAGTAGTTGCATATGAGTCCCTCAGTTGTCCAAAGAATTTGTGAGAACTGTAGGATTTTTCAGGACAAACAAGGGACTCGTTAACAACTATCTCTAAACAAATAAAAAAAGCAGCTGTGGATCATTCAGGTAACAACACAGTGTTAAGAATCAAGTGTATGTAAACTTTTGAACAAGGTCATTTTCATTAATTTCAACTATTACTTTCTCTTGTGGACTATATGTAAACATCTTTAATGTGAAATGTCTTATTCAGGTCAGTACTAAAAAAAAAAATAACATGCATTTTGTATGATCCCTCTTATTTTGGTAAAATAATTAACATTTTGCAGATTCTGCAAGATGTAAACTTTTGACCTCAACTGTATTCTGACCACCCTGCTAAACACTGCACATGTTGTCATGTTATGTTTTAGAATTAAATGTTACTTAAATTGTTCTGTTTCTTCCATTTTAGAATGTAAACAAGATCACCGGTGGAGCTTCCCCATGCACCTACATCCCTTCCATTCCGACCTTCTAGAATGTTCCTGAAGACAGTTCCTCCGGTGGTGGCTATTCACTCGGAATGGAGGTCCAATAAGAGCTGCAGCCTGCCTCTCTTTTTCAATGACAGTGCCTCCGACAGCGACCTTGCCTCTGTTAGCGGCACCCCCATCCCACAGAAGATCCAGATGATTATAGAGAGCCTCCACAGCACCCAGTCTTCGGACATGAGCGAAAACATGCAGACTGAAAAGGCTGCTCATTCCAGCCACGAGGCTGGCTACAAGGGTCAAATGCGACTCATGGACACATCTGCAAGATCCCGGCGAACGGGGGCGGACACTAAGCTGCAAACCGCCAGGTCTGATACTGGCGACGATTCGGACAGTGACGATTCTGTGGACAGAGGCATTGAGGAGGCCATTCAGGAGTACCTGAAGGAGAAGGTGGACCACAAGCGCAAAGGCGATCCGATGACAAGTTCGCCCCCAGCGCCCAAGCTTCAGCGGAGGGAACCAACTATCCCAGATGCTGCTAAACATCACACACATTCCACTAGTGCTAAGGTGCTAATTGCAAGCAATCATATACAGAGAGCATTGAGTGGGGCGCAACCCTTAAAGAAGAAAGTCAAGAAGAAGAAACTAAGCAAAGAAAATCCCTTTAAGAAAGCAGACACAAGTAAAGTTCCGCCTGTGAAAAGTCTTCCTACATCCAGAGCTAAGAAAGGATCTTCCTCGTCATCAGAGATGGACAGATCTCCACCTCGCCTTGTCATTAAAGAAGAAGAAGAATGGCTCGATTCAAGCAGCGACGATGGAATTGAAGAAGAGATTCAGAGATTCCAGCAGGAGAAAAAAGAAAAACAGGAAGGTGAAAAAGACACCCTGAGAACTTCACGACAAAGGGAGGACTCTGATTCAAGCAGCGATGAAGGTATTGAGGAAGCCATCCGTCGCTTTCAAGAAGAAAAACACAAGGAGAAGACAAAGAAAAGTCCTCTTAAACCTGCCCAACTTGTGCCTGCGCAACGTAGCAAACCAGCCATCGCTTCTCCCGAATGCATAAGCACTCAGCCACTCAAAGCACTGTCCAAGAAGAGCAAGAAGTTGACAACCAAGAAGTCTAATCTCCCTACACCACTGGGTGTAAGCCACTTTTTGAACAAGTACACACCCCAGGGCTCTAAAGTCAAAGGGTGTACACCACCTCCTTCAACCCCAAAACCAACCCACACCGAACATCAGATCCATTCCAGCCTGAAGGTCAACACTGCTGAGCTGATGTGTGCTGAAGCAATTCTAGACATCTCCAAAACTGTCATGCCTGAGGTGTTCGAGTCCAACTTAAGCATTGCTAACAGGAATTTGCTTCAGACGCCAACGTTCCCAACTGTTGCAACATCTGCGGATAAAAGTGATGAAAGCTCCGTTGACAGCGAGGACGGAATTGAACAAGAGATAAGGAAATTTTTGGAGCATAAAGCAAAGATGAACAAAGAGCTTCCGACAACAGCAGGTGCACCTCCATCAGCTTCAGGAGATGCCACAGCAAGCAAAGAGCCAAAGAAGAAGATGAAGGAAACCCAGTCGAATAAAGCTGTCAGGCTCTCCCTGTCAAAAAAACGCAAGTTCAAAGAAGAACAAAGCAAACTTTCCAGAGATGGTGACTTGGTTTTGAATGTGAAAGAGGAGCCTCCAGGGCCGCCTCTGATTCATAGTGACTCCACCAGACCGGATGGTTCGTCCACCCCCACTGTGATGTCACATTCAAGTAGTCCGACCACCATGAAGAACAGCAAACCTAAGCAGAACTCGCCACCTCGTAAGGGTACGGATAGTGGCGTACCCACAGACAAAGTTTCCACTTACAGTATGTCCAGCCCGAAGACTTTAATTGGCTCTGAGAGAAATGACAGCAGTGACAAAAGCAGCTCTCTGGACAGTGATGAGGATCTAGATGCCGCAATTAAAGACTTGCTTAAAACAAAGAAAAAGGTCAAAAAGAAAGTAAGGGACTTGAAGGCAAGAAAAAGCACCAGACCTTCCGAGGCTTCATCTTTGGATGCTGTGAAAAAACTGAAGCCTCTTACAAATCAGAAGAGTATCCTACCTTCCAAGCTTGCAAGCAAGTCTGGCATCTTGAAAGGTGGCAAAGAAATTCTGAATGTTCAGACTAAAAACGACAAGGGTCATAAAAGCAAAGTGGTTAAAGGCAAATCAGAAGTCCAGAACATCAAACAATCTAAGAGTCCTGCACAAGCTGAAAAGGTGACTGGGAATGGTGGGGTTCCCAAACCCCAAGATGTGGATGTACCTTCTTCCAATCCGCATGTAGAAGACGATGACAGTTCTGTAGACAGCGATGACAGCATTGAGCAAGAGATTAGGAGATTTCTAGCTGAAAGAGCCAAGGAGTCTACACCTCTCGCTGCAAACACCAAACAGGAGGATGAGTCCGTAGACTCCTTGATCTCTCCTGCGGAGTGTGACGTTAAACCAGAACTTCAAAGGATTCTAATTGAAACTCCAGTTTCTGCTTCAACATCATCCTCTGGACGATTCTTCAAAACTGAAACACAAGCCGAATCCATAGGCACACCTGCAAGATCCGTGGACGCACCTGTGGAACTCAACAAGGGACCAGTCTTGACACCTGGCAGCTCGTGCATTATGGGTTTTAGGAGGACCGAAAGTCAAAAATGTGAGATCTCGACCCCAAGAGATTCAAAGAACGGCAGCTCCCAGTTAGGAATGGACTCTCTGACAAGTCATGCCATCAAACCCAACTCCTTCACTACGCCCCCCGCGAGCTCAGATACGCCCCGATCATCAGGTCATCAACACCAGAACCTATTCCTGATGAGACCCGTTAACAGCAGTATGTCTGACGTCAAGGAACTTTCCTCGGCAGATGGAAATGACCTTAACGTTAGCCACCAGAGTAGACCCGCCACTAGGATACCTTTGAAGGATGTCATTAGTTCTCTTTGTCCCTCGCCTATCTTGAAACCTCAGATTAGCGCCCCTGCTGTCACCCCTGCAAACCTCACAACCTCGGCGTCCCCTAGGGGCAGGACAGAGGGACTTTACTTGCATAACCGCCTGAGAAGGGACCGACACCTCTCCGATAGACCACACTTATCCACCTCGCACCTGTGCCAGCCCTACCAGGGCGTCAGTGTAATCCAGTTACAACGGGACCAGGCTGCCTTCCCAACGCCCTTAGAAAAGACAAACCACCTGCAGGTTAGCCAGACTGAGGCGACCGAGTCCACTGCAAGTTTAGGAGAAAGACAAAGGGAGGGAGGAAGTGTTAGCAAGGAAGAGAAAGAGCAGAAAGATGAGGAAGAGAAATGTGTTGATGAGACAGATGTAGAATCAGATGAGGAAAGGAAAGATCAGAAGACAAAAGACAGAAGGAAGCAGTCCCCAAATCAGTGAGTACCTACCTGTTCTCTCCAAACACACACACACATATCAGTTGAGGGAACATGGTTGCCAAAAGCTCAGTACATATCCATGCTTTCGTTCAATCTGAGATACAAATTGTTGCTGATTAGAAAGATTAATGAGTGGTCATCGGTTCGGGCGGATCTATGGATCTAAATCTGTGATTTTTGCAAGATTCCCAACCATACAGCCGAAATTTTCTTTCGGCTTTAAGCATTAGTTGTTTTATTTTAGCATTAGCCTGACGGACTGCAGCGTCTCATCCTGCATTTCAATGTTTATGTCTTTTTGTACTGTATGATTTAGGTTCCAAGGGACGTCACGTAGGACTCTTTGAGTGTACCACATTCTTTTTTGTATGTTTGTACATTTATAAATATATTTAAAAGCAGACATGATGTCATGAAGAGAGATTAAACTTTTTTTTTATTGTTTTTGTGTTGTACTTTCTCTGCAGCAGCTGCAGCCTTTCTGAATGAATCCTGCTTTACATACTTTGCTTTTTGAAAAATTCTTATTTGAGACTGCAATTAAAAACCGAAGGTTTATGAAAAGATGACAATATCATTGGTGAGTTTACATGTTAAATAGTTCCCATGTTTAAATATCTACTCTATCCATTTTCCACCTCGTGCAAATTGCGTCTTTAAGTACTAAACTGTATGAAGAACTGCAGAATGTAAAGGCCAAGAGAATGAAAACGAAAATACATATTCATTTGCTACTCGTTCACAATGGTTCAACATCATCATTTAGACCCTTGACCTCTGTGAAGATGTTCTGAGTCACCTTTCAGAAATGTTAAAAAACCCTTGAGGTTTCTAAATGAGGAAAATCTCCTCAGTGCAACAGTGAATGACTAAGATGGGCCTCATTTGTGGAACGCGAGCAGAATGTATTTCCATAAAATAGTTGCCAAAACCCTTCTTGTGTAAACTGTTCCATTCAATTCAATGTGACAGTCTACGCAAGAATAGTTTTATGAACAATTAACGAGAAATTTGTTCTGCTTGTGTTCTAAACGAGATCCTTTGAGTTTACATATGTATATAGAATGTGTATGAAAAACAGCCATTTACTTGGTATTAAAAATTTTACAGAAAAACGCCAGTAGCAGTTATCTTGTTTTTTAATCTTCGAATTACTAACTTGCCCTCAACAAGCATATTTTGTTCACGATGTTCCCTTTTAACATTTGTTTTACATATTCTTATCATTACCAGGTTATTTTGTACAACTGGACAACATTCAAAGATTTATATCAGACTGCAAATGTTTCAAAATTAAGTCATCTTTCTCTTTTTGCACATATTTGCATACTGCGTTTGTCAAGTCACACCCCTCCGGCACCTGTTTCTTAGTTCCTGTTTCTGTTGCTTATTATATGTAGGTGTTTCCTATGTGAAAAGAATGTTATTTATTTTTGTTTATAGAAGAGAAGAAAGTAAAGACTCATGCTGACTATGCTGGGCATTGCCAGTTTTCATAAGTATTTTGCAAAAAAGGAAAAAAAAGATTTTTTTGGTCCCCTGCTCTGCACAGAGAAACAAAACTCAAACTGTATCTCTGAAGATGTGTAATAAAAATTGACTTTGAGACACAAGGCTGTATGGTTCTTATTCTGTGTGTGTGTGTGTGTGTGTGTGTGTGTGTGTGTGTAAACGTGCATGAACGTGTGAATTCCTATCTGTATCTAACACCGCTTCCTCTGTTGTATCTTAATATAAATTAGCTTCCTTTCTCACAGATGTCTACATTGAAGCTAATGCCAGTCTGGGTTTCCTTGCATCACATGTAACTGATTGATGAATATTCAAAATACTTCATTTTTTATAGTTCTGTCCTTTTGAATGTTGATGTTTTTACTCCAGAGTAATTAAACACTTTATCAAAGGAACGACCTGTGGAGTTTTCATCACAAAAGAAGATTAGAGGATTTCTTTACTCTGTAATGTAATGCATTATTTATTTCATTATTTGTCACTGAATATTTTATTACATTATGTCCACACGCTGTGTTAGTGACTAATTAAACTGTGTTGGTTGAAGTTGTTGATGCATGAGATATCTTGCATGTCTATTTTTTACATTTTGATGTTTTGATTTTACTTAAAGCATGTAAAATTCTAGATTTGCCTATTTTGAACTCTAACGCTAAATTCCCAGTGAACACATTCTAATAAACCACAGTGTATTTTGTTTTTTGATGTGTCTGCCAAATGCATAAATGTTGGATCGAGCTCTAAACTGAACAGTGTCTTAACAAAGAACATGCTTTGTGTTTATAATATCAGCAATTACTTTGGTTACTGGTCTTTGCAGTACAGATGCAGAGACTGACAGTGTGTATACATCTGTTTCTTTTGTTTGCTTCAGGTCTTTGTCCACCTCTATAGATCCAGGGTTGTTGCTGAGTCCATATATCGCTCTGGACACACAGGAGAGGAGTCTGAAATTCCAAACCAGGCGCCTCCTTATTCAAAAGCAGCTAGAGGTACATAAAAAGACTGTATTAAAAAATCATGCATTTACTTGCACACAGACTGATGTAACACAGATTTGATACACCTAATACATGTAAGGAAATAAATACCCTACCTGATGGTTGAGTTTTTGATTGTGTGTATGTTGTAGGAAAGCAAAACAGTCAAACGAAGGCTGCAGTTTGTGGTCAGTTTTACCAGGTAAGTAGGTCTACACTTATTTGAGGCTTAGGTTGTAGTTGTTATTTAGATATTTTTTTGGTTGTTAGCATTAGTGTTCATAATGTTTTGTTTTATTACAGATAAACTGAAGTCACTGGAAAATATATTGAAAACGAGGTTCTCATGTTCAGGAGAATATTATAGTATGAAGTATATTTAATATTGACAAATATTTGTTATTGTTTTATGTTTGTTTTTACTCGTCTCTCTGTTCCAGAACCAAATATTTTAATCGAGCGTTCTTTATCCCCGTTATTTAAATTGTTCATTGTAGTCAAACTGACACCGACTCCTTCAATAAAGTTTTGAATCGTTTCAAATCAGTGGGAGATTGTGGTACTTGTAGTTCTTGTGGTCTGCAATGCAACGGTTTTTATGAGTGTATGGAACCGCATTACCCACAATCCTCTGCGCTGTTACGCTTAGTGGGCGGAGCTCGAGCGGAAACATGGCAGCGGGCGTCTTAACTGGAGGTGAAATAAAACGTGTTTTTGTTTTATGTTAATGTGCTTAAAGTATATTTCATTATGTAAACCATATATTAGTAACAATTAATAGCATTATAACCTCTTGCTTGTGACATGACCTCTTTGCAATGACATAATACATTAACGTTACGTGACCATCGAGTTTTTGTAACGACTTTCTGAGCAGTTTTGCTCAGACTTTGGATAAAAAAAAATGTATCATTTAATAAATGAATTAAATATGATCGGTTTCAGTAAGGCAGGTTCTCCGGGGACCTCGGATGGTCTCTGCTGTGTTCTCATGTCACGGACAGTCATTCAGCTCCGCAGCAGCTGCAGTCAAATCACCGCCAGCACCGACAGACAACGGTGAGGATGTCTGAGATATAATAATGAAGCGATTATGGCATATGCAAACATATATTTTTTGTAGTATATAAAAGGGATTTTAATTCGGGGGGGTCTGATGAAATGTTTAGAGAAAAAGCTACAATATATATATATATATATTATTTAATAGTATTTAAATAAATAAATGTAAATATTATGTTAAAATAAACTAATGGTACATAAAACAATTAATTAAAAAAATTAAAAATATAATGACATTATGTAACCTGTAATTTATGTAATTAGATAGAAACTAAATACTTTTCCAAATATTTTACACATGCAGTTTTCACTGTATAAGTTGGGGGTTTACACACACAAATATGCTTCATTTTAAACTTTTAGGATGGGGATATATGTGCTATTTTCTGTAAAGCAGTAAAAATGTTTAAGCACTATATAAAAGAACTTGATTCTTATGAAGAGATTGTAACATATTATATTCATTCATAGCTCATAATTGTTTCTATATGTTTGTGTTACATGTTCAGCTGCTACAGACAAGATCCTGAACTTCCCACTTACTCAGCCGGACTATTTTCGCTTGTCTGAGCTCTTCTCCATGAAGGACCTATTTGAAGCCCGTGTTCATCTCGGACACAAGAAAGGCTGCCGGCATAGGTGGGTCATTGACATAAAAGGGATAGTTTAAGGGCTAGCTCACCGAGGCTGCATTTATTTATTCAGAATTACTGTAAAATTGTGAAATATTTTTACTAATTAAAATAACTGTTTTCTATTTGAATATATTTTAAAATGTAATTTATTCCTGTGATTTCAAAGCTGAATTTTTAGCATCATTACTCCAGTCACATGATCCTTCAGAAATCATTCTAATATTCTGATTCGCTACTCCAAAACATTTATTATTATTATTATTATTATTATTATTATTATGTTTTATTATTAGCTAAGTAGAATTTGTTTAGGTTTCTTTGATGAATAGAAATGTCAGAAGAACAGCATTTATCTAAAATAGAAATCTTTTGTAATATTCTAAATGTCTTTATCATCACTTTTGATGCATCCTTGCTAAATAAAAGTATTGATTTCTATCACTTCTTTCCCAAAAACAAAATTATACTAACTCCAAGCTTTTGAATGATAGTGTATAGTGTTAAAAAAGCTTTTTATTTCATATAAATGCTGATCTTTTGATCGCTCTATTCATCAAAGAATCCTGAAAAAATGTATTCAACTGTTTTAAATATTTATAATAATTAAAAATAAGAAATGTTTCTTGAGCAGCAAATCAGCATATTAGAATGATTTCTGAAGGATCATGTGACACTAAAAAGTAATGATGCTGAAAATTCAGCTTTTCATTACAGGAATAAATTAGATTTTAAAATGTATTCAAATAGAAAACTGTTATTTTAAATAGTAAAAATATTTAAAAATTTGACTGTTTTTGCTGTATTTTGGATAAATGCAGGCTTGGTGAGCAGAAGAGACTTTTTTAAAAAACATTAAAAATCTTACTGTTCACAAACTTTTGACTGGTAGTGTATATTCTAAGATTCAGTTTTTATAACCTCATATTTCTACACATAAACACAAACAAACACACATTTTAAATGCTAACGTTTGTGTTTCTCTGTCTAGGCTGATGGAACCCTACCTTTTTGGTTCTCGTCTGGATACTGACATCATTGATCTGGATCAGACCGTAGAACACCTCCAGCGAGCGCTGAACTTCACGGCTCACGTGGCGTACCGTGGCGGCATCATCCTGTTCGTCAGCCGCAGGCGGCAGTTCGGTCACCTGATAGAGACGACGGCACGAGAGTGCGGCGAATACGCTCACACGCGCTACTGGAAGGGCGGCCTGCTTACCAACGCCCCCATTCAGTACAGCCCCGGCGTCCGGCTGCCAGACCTCATCGTTTTCTTCTCCACGCTCAATAACGTTTTCCAGCAGCACGTCGGCATCCGGGACGCGGCCAAAATGAATATCCCCACAATCGGGATTGTGGACTCTAACTGTAACCCCAGTCTCATCACGTACCCAGTACCCGGCAATGATGACACCCCTGTTGCCATGGAGATGTACTGCCGGCTGTTTAAAATGACCATTAACAGAGCAAAGGACAAGAGGAGACAGATGGAGCTTCTCAAGGGTATTTCAGCCTCAGTATGAGGTCAGCGAGCCTCAACATCTCTACTCAGAGTTTGTGTGTATGTATGTTGTCCTCACATAGAAAGTTCAGTGGAAATATGAGTCCAAAAAAGTAACTGCATTTACAATTCAGACATATTAATGTATTATTTTGATTATAATGAAGTTCAGTACTTAAACAGTTAAAACATGCGACTATCCTAGAACTATAGAAGTCTGTTGCCGCCATGGAATAAAAAAGGAAATTACAATTTTTTCTGACTGTTTCTCTCAGAATTGCAACATTAAAATTCAAATTTATTATTATTTTTTTTAAGTTAAAATGCTAGTTTATATCCCGCAATATATTTTTTCCCCTCAGATTTCTTAGTCCATCTCACTTTTTCTTCCTGACATTTAATAAAAAAAGGTAATCTCACAATTCAGACTTTTCTTCTCAGAACAGAGTTTATATCTTGCAGTTGCCTTTATTTTTTTTTTTTTCTCTGGCAGCAACGGGCTTTCATACGGAACTAAAGATGTCTCACTTAATTAGAAAATGTAAAATCCAATGATGTAAAACTGAATATTTATTGTTTTTCTTATTCAATTTCCATTGATAACCTCTTATGTGAACCCAATAAAGTTTCACAAATCCAAAATGCGACGTTTATTTTATGTAGTCATGTGCAGAAACGTCAGTTTTCAAATTACTTTTAGAGGCGATTTGACTTTTTAAAATACATTTTGGCTTTTTAAATGAATTTTAACACTCTGGTTAAATAATAGTGTTTCCACGACGCCTAATGCCACTGACCCCAAATGAAACTTGCATATTTTTTCCTGATTACTGCTGGCGAAAATGGTCAATTGTTGTCATATTTTGGGCTGTACTAATTGGTCAGACTGGGAAAAACATTTGGAGTCCTACAGACTGCCAAAAATTATAACAAATTAAGGAGGAGTGCAAAAACTGTCTGAGGAACAAAATGCGGTTGTGGTTGGCCAAACTGAACCAGGATTTCCAGGGCAAGAATCTTGACAACATTCATTGTTCTTATCATTTCAGGTCATGTCAGGTAGGTGAAATATTACGCTAATATCTTAATTACTGCTCGTACGCATCTTTACCACCTATTAACATTAGTTTGTCAAAATACTGCACTTTTCTTGCTTACTAAGTCTTTCTCTATATGATTTATCAGCTTCCATGCGTTCTTCTGTGTTTTAGAACATCAGAAATTAGCAGGACAACATCTTCTGTAGTTCATTAACCATGCAATCCATGGTGTTGTTTACATCCGAGTATCGCCAATATGACTGGGCATCCGGGTAACTGCCCAAATTGTGACTAGCAGAGTTAACTGCATGTCAGTAATTAAAAAAAAAGTTTTTGTCATATATATACATTTATTATGTGTAAATCTATAATTGTCATACATAACTGTACTTGTCCTGCTTTATTAGCAAAACGGAACTGAACCCATTTTTGCTATGATATACTTTCTGTACGGCTAGCGTCTTTTTTGGCGAAAAGTTAAAATACACGACGTTCTGGATGTGTAATCTAACCCTTATCATATCTGACATGTTTGAAACATTCACAAAACTTTCGTCTCACCTTTTTTGGGAGGCGGGATTCAACCGTTAATTTAGTGCTCTGTGAAAACCCGCCTTTTCTGATCCAGCAGGTTGCCGTAGTTCTACTACAGTATATAAATATCTCTAGCCACTCCTCTTGACTGGATTTGTTTATTCATTCTACGATGAAGGTGAGAACAACAACTACATTAATTGCATTAATATATCTTAATTTAACAGTGTAAACTACCTGGTGCGTTGGATTGTATTATATATACATTTATATATACAGTATCCGTTTTTTCCTTTATCAATACTGTATTAGATTATGTGTATTAGGATACTAAACGGTAGAGAGGCTGGCGTATAGCGTGGTGTATAATAGTATTGAAGCATAATTCACAGTAAATAATGGTCGATTGTTACATATGCAGTGTTTGCAGACATCATAACTCGTATTAATTGTGTCACCTTCCTGCTTAAAACTGGATTATACCGCCCACGTGTTGCGCGCAAACACGTCAGACACGTCAGCCTGTAGTTTAACGCCAAAACGTTGCTCTGCAGTGCGACCAACCTAAAAACCAACACTTAAAGTATTTAATAAGACGTCATGTTTTAGTATTGTGGGTTATTTTTTATTCTTGGACACACCAGCGCTGCATTTTGAGTTAACGCAGCGCGGGTTACAGTAGCGTGCTCGTGCCCGTAGGGGGCGTAAGCGCAACATGGTTGACACTCGCTGCTGTCAATCACAATGGAAAGATCTGGATCCACGTTGAACCCACTCTAGTGAGGGGTAAAAGTTACAGAAAAAGAATAAATAAATATGTAATTATGCTTTAACTCTACTACAGACCCTGAATGAAGAGCTATTTCTTTCTGTGTGGAAACCACCATGATATTTTACCATCAGGTAAGTGTTTATCTTGTCTGTAATATTTTTAAGCATATATGGTGGGTCTCGGCTGAAGGACTAATTATGTTACACCTTTAAATAAGTTAAATGATACGTTGAATTTAGTGCTTTTCTCAAAATTAAATCCTAAAGTCATTTCAAGGTGATGAGAGAATTTTAAAAAATAGCTAATATTAAGTTAATATGGTATCTAGACAAAGACTTTTATAACAGTTGACTGTGTTTATTTTTAATTTTACGTAATTTTTCACTTTTTTTAATTAACATTTTAGTCTGGAAAGTTGGGGTCAGTGCATTTTTTTTATTAAATCAGCAAGGATTCATTAAACTGATTAAAAAGAGACATTAATGATGACACTGAAGACTGGAGTATTGATGAAAATTCAGCATTGCATCATAGAAATAAATTACATTTTAAAATATATTCACATAGAAAATAGTTATTTTAAATTGTAATTTATATTACTGT
>JAHKKF010532993.1:0-25576 GCA_019740295.1 Labeo calbasu
CTCTGGGGCTCATCTAGTCGATGTGGTCTCCGCTGACATTCAGGGCTGTAGAGGTCATCTCTAGGTGCTGATCCACCATCTGGGCTGGGTACGGACTGGATCCGAGGGACTGCAGTGACCATCTGATCTGGATACGGACTGGATCTGGTGGTTAAGGTGACCTCGGAATAAGAAAGAAACAGACTAATATTGGCATTGAGTACATCGGGTGTTATGGGAAGTGTTCCCGGTTCCGGTTGACCTAATTAGTGCAGCCTAACAATCCTTTAACGGATTTGAATTATAGAAATATGTTGATGTGTTATGTGTAAGCAAGGTTAAAGAGATGGGTCTTTAATCTAGATTTAAACTGACAGTAAGAGGAGAGGAGGGAAAGAGAAACTGAGGGAGATTGTATTATTTCAAACTGATGATGGGAGAAGACCGGGAGATAAATTGTGAACCCATTTCCGAATCATAGGTTTTAGGGAGGCCCCTTCTAGGGCATTAGCGTATGACCTAGTCACTGCCTCGCTGGCCACAATTATTGGCACTCCTTTATTGCACCGTCCTTTTTCCAAGATAACAGCTCTGCGTTTTCTCCTATAATGCCTGATGAGTTTGGAGAACACCTGACGAGATCAGAGACCATTCCTTCTTACAGAATCTCTCCAGGTCCTTCAGATGTTGGTGCTTCTCTTTAGTTTACCCCACTCATTTTCTATAGGGATCAAATCAGGGAACTAGGATGGCCATGGCAGAAGCTTAATTTTGTGCTTAGTGACAAATTTTTGTGTTGATTTTGATGTTTGCTTTGGATCATTCTCCTGATGGAGGATCCAACCATGGCCCATTATAAGAGGCAGTATTAGGATGATATAGACACACGTCCTCTTCCAGGCAGATTTGTAACATCTTTAGTTGACTGAAACTTCTTAATTATTGCCCTGATAGTGGAAATGGGGATACAGTCACATTCTATTTAGTGAAGCTCAACACTCTTGTTCTGCACATCAGAATTATATTCTTTGGTTTTACTCCTTGTGATGGATGGTCTTTGTCAGTGTTGCCAAGTCCACGGTTTTCCCACGGAACTGGGCTACTTTAAAACTATTGCCACTGGTTGTTTTTCATGTCCGTGGATTAACGGGACCTTAATAACATGATATTTAGTCGCAGGAATGCGAATTTTACCAGTGGAATCCTACCAAAAAATGTGAATTTTACCCCCCCGGAACGTGATTTTTTTTTACCAGGGACCCCTTCCAAAACGTGGTTGGGCTAGTTTTGGGCTAGTTTTGAGTAACAATTGGGCAGGTTTTTGTGTTCCTCATATTTATAATCCTGTGGAACAGGAAATCATGGCTGGACAATTTTAATGCTCCTAGTCACTGTGGTGTGCTAAAAAAATGTAAATATGAAAGGGAAAGATACTGCAGAGATATTTTACTCATAAGAATTTCTAGAGGCAGAAAATAAAAGTGGCCAATATGCATTGGGCAAAAAAACATTTATTTCATAATGTGAGTTTTCCCCCACTTTTGTTTTACTTCAGTGAAAAGTTAGAATTTTGTGCATTTTTTGAATGAAAGTTTAAAAAGATAAACAATGCAGATTTTTTTTGCTGCATATATTAGAAGAGGGCATTGTTCAGTATATAAATATATAGAAGAGTATAGAACATTTTGATATTGAGTAAGCATACTCAACTGAAACATCATAGATTCATTACATAAAATTCAGCATCACTTATGTTTGGCACAGGGATCAACAATGGGAGCTGCTACTGGATCAATCATTTTTCTGTGGATGATGACTATGATGCAGACAACTCAGAGTATCTCCTCCGTAAGTTCATTTCCTTTACATATTCAAAAATTTATTTAAAGTGGTATTCCACCACATGTCTACGTGAAAAACTAAAGAATTAAATTATGAATCAAATTAATTAAATTAAGAATTCAATTATTATGACAATTTAAAAGAATTGTTTGTGTGTGTGTGTGTAGGCCATTTGTTTCAATATGATGTGTAATAATGCTGGCTAATGTATGTATATAATGGTATAATGGTTGCCTAAGATGCCTTTGTGTGTTGCAGGATTAGTTCGGGCATCCAGTCTCTTTCCCATCCTGAGTACCATCCTGCTTCTCTTGGGGGGACTTTGTGTTGGACTGGGCCAGATTTACAGGAGCAGAAATAACATTCTCCTGAGTGCAGGAATCCTATTTGTATCTGCAGGTACAATAAATGACAAAAACAGTAACCTTAACATTCAGACATTTGTAGTGTTTTAGAAAGAATTGCTGAAGAATCTCCAACTGCAAATCATAATTTTAACAATTATAGCATATCGATGTGTTTTTAAAGGGGTCATCGAATGCAAAATTCACTTTTACATGTTTTTTGAACATAAATGTGTGTTGGCAGTGTGTGTACACATCCTTTGTATAATGATAAAAATCCACCCAGTGGTTTTTATTTAATTCCTAAAAATAATATCCCCTTTTTCAAATTAGGCCGTTCTCATTTTCTTGTCTGTGTGATGTCACACAGACCAGTGCCGCTCCCATGATAGTTGATTGACATGGCCGTCTTACCTTAGACCCGGCCTGAGTGAGCTGTAATAGTCTGACCACCATTGTTTCGACCCCAGAGCAGGGATGTAGACAAGAATGGCTCCTAAGCAATTGAGGTGTTTTGTTGTTGGATGTAATAATGAACATAGTAGTCGTCATTTACTCCCGACATCTGAGCTGCTAAAGACGCAGGGGATTACGTTTGTTTTTGAAGGGAATCTGCCTCCCGATGTGCGTAAAATGTGTGTATGTTCACGTGAGTCATTCGTGATCCAACTTCACCTACAGCAGAAGTGAATATAAGGGCTTTTTTTTATGAATCTTTGCAATCGCCTTTCCTAATAATGTGCTAGTTAGCAAGTGTTGCAGCTAAATGCAGCTAAAGTAAACAGTCTCTCAAATAATGGCTCGTCACCCCCCAGAAGAGAGGGATGGAGTGAGCAGAGCTCATTTGCATTTAAAGGGATAGTTCACCCAAAAATGAAAATTTGGTGTTTATCTGCTTACTCCCAGGGCATCCAAGATGTAGGTGACTTTGTTTCTTCAGTAGAACACAAACAAAGATTTTTAACTCAAACCGTTGCAGTCTGTCAGTCATATAATGGCAGTCAATGGCTACCAAATCTTTGAGAGTAAAAAAAAAACATACACAAACAAAACCAAAATAAACCCTGTGACTCGTGAGGATACACTGATGTCCTAAGACACGAAACGATCAGTTTGTGCAAGAAACTGAACTGTATTTATATCATTTTTTTACCTCTGATTCACTGCTATGTAACTTCTGCATGTGGCAAGACTCTGAATTTTACTGGAAGTCCAACATGTACAGGGTAAACAGAACTAGAGAAAGCACTGTCCCCTGCAGTGCTCCTACTGTATACTGCTAACCACAGTGTCAGACCTGCAGTCCCTCAGTTGCACATACTGAGGTCTACCTGTTAGGTAGTCCACGCCACCAGGTGTGAGCCCACTCCCATCTCTTTCAGTTTCTCTCTGAGGAGCAGAGGCTGGATGGTGTTGAAGGCACTGAAAAAATCCACAAATGTAATTCTCACAGCCCCGCTGCCCCTGTCCAGGTGAGAGAGGGATCGGTGTAACGTAAATAATAGCGTCCTCCACTCCCACCTTCTCCTGATATTCAAACTGCAGAGGGTCAAGGAAATTGTGGACTTGTGGCATCATATAGTGTAGCAGCACCCACTCTATGGTCTTTATTACGTGTGACGTCAGAGCAATCGGCTTGTAGTCGTTCAGCTCTCCAGGGTGTGGTTTCTTTGGGACTGGGATGATGCAGGATGTTTTCCACAGCCGAGGAACCCTCCCCTGTTCCAGGCTTAGAATGAAGATATGCTGTAGGAGGTCACCCAGCTCCAGCACACAAACCTTCAGCATTCGTGGGGATACTTCATCTGGACCAGCTGCGTTGCTGGGACGAAGCCTCCTCAGCTCTCTGCACACCTGGGCTGTCGTGATCGTGGGTATGATGACACTCTCCTTCATGCTGAAGTTGATATCCAGGGAGAGAGAGAGAAGAAGGGGGAGGGGGGTTGAATGGTACAGTATTATAAGATGTAAACAAATTGGGGTGATCAAACCTGTTGAAGAAGTTGTTCAGCTGGTTCGCTGTCTCCACATTTCCTTCAATGTCGTTGCCCTGCTTTGAGCTGCACCCAGTTGTAACGAACAGCCTAACAGGCTAGGTTACAAGGTTTAAAATGGGGTCAGATTCTACTGTGTGACAGATTTGAGGTGTTAAAAGAATGACATAAAACAGAAAAAAGTTTAAGAACGGTTTATTTACAAAGTTTGTAGGACTTTAAACCAGCACAATAAAACCAGGAAAACTTAACCATACCATACGCACCATACCCTAGAACAGTCCAAGAATCCTAGTGTGCTGAAAAAGTCCCAAAGTGAGTCCACCAGTGTATGTACAATCCAAAATGAGTGATAATCCAATTTGCTGCAAGTGAATCTGGAAAGGTAGATCCACAAAAAGGGAAACTCCACAATCCAGGTGTGTATTGTAACTGTTAGTGTTTGTTGACTGCTCTTTATGCAGTTTCTGCTCCCTGTCATGTAACTGGTCAGATGACAGGCCAACCATACATTTCTTAAAGACATACACACTAAAATGTTAAGAGGACTAAAATGGACTTAAGAAACCATGTAAACCAGTTAAAACTCTATTATACATAAAATCATTCCAATAAATATAGCAGTAAAACCTGCTGTGTTTGTAGTTCAGCAATAGCCGAGTGGATGACATCATATGCTACCTCCGCATTGGCACGTGGAGGGATGTAAACAATAATAACAATCATGTGTCCAAACTCTCTGGGCAAGTGATAGGGGCGGGACTTTGTTTTTAGAGCAAGTAACTGAATGCTCGAATAAACAAGTTTTGGCGTGCAAAAATCCATACCCATAGAATAGATGGTAATCTGACTGCAATTAAACAATAGAAGTACAAAAAACACAAAAATAGAAAAACATACACAGAGCTGCTGGAAAATGCTGCCACACACAGCAGCACCGGCCGTCACTGCAATATGCAACAGAACGGGTTGATGTCTGCAGAGCTGATTTTGACAAGGTAAAAAGAATGTTGTTTTACACTACCATTGAGAAATTTTAACCAAAGTATGTTACAGACTTTTCATTAAGACCCTAAAGAATCATATCAACTTGTGGAAAATGGGCATTCAATGACCCCTTTAACTGAAAAAAGCAGGATTGCCATACATGCATGGAAGTAAAGAAACAAGACATGTTATAATTGATATGACATGATATAATGTTATAATTCTTTAAGATGAATTTTGTCAACTTCAGTTTTAATTATATTTTGCATGTGTTTTCTTCAAAAAAAAAATGTTTAAAGTAATGAATATTTATAACATGCATTTCTCAACTCAATTAACTGATTAATGATGTGCTCAAACAACTTAAAAACCTATTACATTTATTATGACATTAATTCACTCAAATTTAAAATTTTACAATGATGGATTTTTTTTACACGGCTTCTGAACAAGCTGCATGGCCATTCTGCATGCCATGGCCATCCTGCGGTGTACCAGGCCAAGGTGTTACAAGATCTGCACGAGGGTGGTCCCAACACAGAGTTGCTGCAGGAACTGTGTTTAGTGACTGACTATGCTCTCTGAGCTATGAAGGTCATGGTGCAGGCTCTGGAAAGGGTGATATCCACTTTGGTGGTCCAGGAGTGTCACCTGTGGCTTAACCTGGCAGAAATGCGGGATGCTAGGAAGTCTGCTCTCTCAAAGCCGCCATTTCCCAGGTTGGTCTATATGGTGACACCGTGGAAGAATTTGTTCTTCACGATGGAGAAGTAGGCAGAGGCCATCAATATATCTTGCCTCAGGCGCAGGTCGGGCTTTGGCCCTGCACCCCCGACAACCCCCACCTGCTCATCGCTGAGGACGGCCCCCTGCAAGAACTGCTGAGGCCCCACAGTAGTCTCATCTCTAGGCATGGTGCCCACTCCAGGTACGTTGGGTATAGTTCATCTGAGACTGCTAGCAGAGTCCTGAGACAATTGGGTGGCCTCCCCAAACCCTCCCATTGGCTTCTCATGACCACCTGGCTCGACTACATGATTTAGTTTACGGGGCGTCCGCCCAAGTTTAATGGCATTCTCTTACAAAGTCGGTTCAGGGCGAGAATGCTGCAGTCCTTCAAGCCGAAGTCGCAACCGTCCTGGCAAAGGGTGCAATAGAGCCTGTCCCCTCAGCCGAGATGAAGAGGGGGTTTGTGTCAGCCCTCACTTCGTGTTACCCAAGAAGGGTGATGAATAGACTGATCCAAGAATTAGGAGTTTTGAATCTGTCCCTTCACAAGCTCCCATTCAAAACATCAACCCTTAAGCACACTCTCATGTGTGTCAGGGATCAGGATTGGTTTATGGCTACAGACCTGCAGGACGCGTACTTTCATATTTCGATCCTTCCAAGACACAGGCCGTTCCTACAGTCTGCCTTCGAAGGGCAGACATTCGGTGCAAGGTCCTTCCCTTCGGGCTGTCCCTGTCACCTTGCAGCTTCACAAAGATCGCGGAGGCTGCCCTGGCCCCTCTCAGGGAAGTGATTATACACAAGCAGAGATGCTTCCAAGACGGGCTAGGGCGCTGTATGCAATGGGCATGCAGCCTCAGGGGTTTGGACAGGCCCTCGGCTGCATTCAATTGCGTGGAGTTGCTTACAGTGCTTCTGGTCTTGAAGAGTTTCTGACCTTTGGTCCGGACAGACAATACAGCGACTGTAGCGTACATCAATCACCAGGGTGGTGTCCGCTCCTTTCGCATGTCACAACTGGCCCGCCATCTCCTACTCTGGAGCCAGCACAGACTCAAGTCTCTGTGTGCTACGCATATTCCGGGTGAACTCAATCATGTGGCGATTTCTCCTCACGACAAGTTTTGCTTTGGGACGAGTGGAGGCGCCACCCTCAGATGGTCCAGCTGATTTGGAGTCGATTCGGCCAGGCACAGGTAAGTCTGTTGCCTCACAGGAATTCACTTACTGCCAGTTATGGTACGGCCTGACCAAGGCTCCACTCGGTACAGATGCACTGGCACACAGCTGACCCAGGGGTCCACGCAAGTATGCCTCTCCCCTAGTGAGCCTCATTGCACAGACTCTGTGTAAAGCCAGGGAGGACGTGGAATGGCTCCTGCTGGTGGCCCCATACTGGCCCAACAGGACCTAGTTCTTGAAGCTTGTGCTCCTGTCATCGACTCCTCCCTGGAGCATTCCTCTGAGGAGGGACCTCCTTCCTCAGGGGAAGGGTACAATCCGGCACCCGTGCCCAGATCTCTCAAACCTCTATCTATGGTCCCTGGACGCGACCAAGAGGACTCCAGAGATTTTAAGCACCCTTACGCAGGCCAGAGCCCACTCCACTAGGCGGCTATGCTACCTGAAATTGGTGTTCTTCCCAGGGGAAGGACCCCCAGAGATGTGGCATCGAATCTGTGCTAGAAAGCAGGTGGTGACCTTGCAAGCTATCCCTTCCCATTAAGGGGAACCCAACCTGTCTTGTTATACCCAGGCTGTACCCCACACATGATATTGAACATACCAAGAGGTCAGACATTCTGAATAGCTCTTTGTCTGTTATGGTGGACAGCAGAAGGGGAACGCTGTCTCCGAACAGAGGATCTCCCACTGGATTGTGGACACGATCCGAACTCAACCAGGGGCGTTGCTGCCTCAGCAGCCTTGGCAAACGGTGCCTCTCTATCAGACAATTGTAGAGCTGCAGGTTGGGCTACACCTAACACATTTGCCAGATTTTATAATCAGCGAATGGAGCCAGTGTCATCCAGAGTCCTAAACACAACCTATGCGACTCAGGAGACTGGTACGGTGTAGAGCAGGGGTGGGGAACATTATTTCTCGAGGGCCGGTGTCCCTGCAGAGTTTAGCTCCAACCCTAATCAAACACAGATGAACAAGCTAATCAAGGTCTTCAGGATACAGGTTAGTTTATTTTAGTTTAATTGTTTTTTCAGGGTTGGAGATAAACTCTGCAGGGACACTGGCGCTATAGCGACCTACCCCCAGGGCGATTATGCTTCTTCAGTTTGGTAAGTTTCCTTAGGTGAACAGTGAAATAATCCTTACATCACTCTAGCACATTACACGTAGCCATGTTCGGCAGAGGAACTTGTAATTAGAAACCAATACAAGGTAGGCTGCCTTCTGTGAACTCTTGTTTCGAGTTGGTGCTCCACATGTAGTGACTCCTCATGCGACCCCATGTGTGTATTTCCCACCTATATTCCCTAGAGATGCAGGCTTTATCTCTAGGTTCTGAGTTCCGGTAGTCTCTCCTTACATGGAGCCCATCCTCCCTATGTAGCACTCCCTCTGTGAGTCCTTAGGTGATTATTCACATGTTGCCTCCCCTTCGGGTAGGATGTGATAGTAGTGGCTCTCCTACCTCGGGGGGAACAGACAATATCTCAACGTTTTTGCCAAGATTCTCAGCTGTTTTTTCTGCTGTTTTTTACTACGAGGAAAGGCTCCGACTGAAGGACCTCTGTCTTATGGCGGCTCTCCAGTGAGAGAGCAGGTCAAGCAGGGAACAAGGGTTACCATATGTAACCGAGACATTATCAAAGTACATGATTCTCAACTTGGAATTAAGAAAACATTTAGTAATGACTTGACAAGATTATGGCTAGAATATGTGGATAATCTAATTATATGCTTAAATGTATTTTATTTTATTTTTTTTTTACCTTTCATCAGGTCTTAGCAATATCATCGGCATCATTGTTTACATCTCCAGTAATGCTGGAGACCCCAGTGATAAGAAAGGAGAAGATAAGAAAAGCCTATACAGCTATGGATGGTCCTTCTACTCAGGTGTTGTCTCCTTCATCATGGCGGAGGCCATCGGTGTGTTGGCAGTCAACATCTACATTGAAAAAAACAAAGAGGTTCATTTCAAACACTTTGAGCTTATTAAAACTGCCCCTTCCCCTTCATCCTCCCCCTATGCAAGCATTCCAAGTTACCATTACAGACAACAACGGTCCCAGTCCTATTCTCAGTCCAGAGAGCCATCTAAAAACACTTCCCACGCCACACTTAGCATCACCAGCTCCACACTGCCTTTGGGGGACATTTCAATGTATATGGTAGGGAGAGAACATCCACTAAAGGCAGGTGCTCTGGCCTCCTATAACACTGATCTTGAACATCCCAACTTCCTGCAAGTCCACAACCACGTCTCTAAAGATATGAAGGACAGTCTAAATCGCAGGATCACGCCTGTGTAAAAATGCTGTTACATGATGCATTTATAATTATTTACAGTTTTACTTAATCACTTTGGTTTAATTCTGAAATGAGAATTGATTTTTTTCTCAAAACAACAGATCTCTGAACAATTAGTTTCTTGTTCACACCAGAATGTACATGGTTTGCTAATCAAAACTTGCTAATCAAAGTTGATTTTCAGAGAAACGGTCATGCTCTTCACAACTTAAACATTCTTTTACGCATTACATGCAAAATGATTCATTCAGTTAGCAAAATCTGTCTGACATACTACATATATCTTCCATAAATATACATGACATGGAATGCTTTCTGTTTATATGTAACACATTGCTAAAAAATAAATGTAACATATACATACAAATGTGCTTATTGTTTTTCTGTATACTACAGTATTGACTTTTCTGAGTAAAATAAATCACTCAAATTTTCTCAGTCAAATCAATAAATAAATACACAATAAATGATACAAGAAATGGGACAAAAATAAAAATGGGGGAATTAAAAATGGGGGGGAGTAACTGGCATTACTTATTTGAAAAAGTAACTCAGATATTTTCTTGTAAATTAAAAAGAAATGCATTACTTTATCAGTTACTTGAAAAAAGAACTCTAATGACTTAACTTGCCTTACTTTTGGCATTGGAATGAAATTAAAATGAATTAAAAATATAAATAAAATATATTTTTCTCAGAGAAACTGAATTGAAACTTAATTACAATTGTCAGATGGCATAAGCTGGAATATACAACCTATGTTTACAGTATGGGTGTTTGTCTAAAAATTTGTATCTTAAAACCACTGTTCACTCCCTGTGCCCATCACTTTTCATGCCAAAATTAAACATCTGCCATCATGGAAAAAAAACAAAAAAAAAACAGAAAACCTTAGGGAAATAATTTTGTCACATATGATTACCTTGTTCATGTGGTTTATGTCATGGACGGCTTGAGAAGGTCCCTAGATGCGGAATAGTTCACTGTTGTAAGCATTTATCTAATGAAGCAAATCTTTACTGTCGTGCACTCACATTACACCATTCAGGATATGTAGCCACTCAGCTGCAGCATTCATAAAGCGAAGGACAGAATCCTCTGAATGCTTGGAGATCGTAATCTGGTAAAAACAAAATGTATGTTTAAATGGAAGAGTAATAATACAGGCATACATTTTTCACAGTTGGGATGTGATAACCACTGTGTTGGTTGGTTCAAGCAGGCTTTTATTTCACAATATTAGCATTAAGACAGTATGGTGGATTTTTTTTTTTTTTACTTACCTACCTGTGGTCTTGTGAGACACTGGTTCTCAGCCCTGGTCCTGGAATGAAGTACCCTGTTTTTCCATACAATTAAATTATTTTAGAACCTGTAGAACCTGTGTATGTTGCACTGTGAATAAACATTAATTGTATGTGCTTTTATGAGTAAAAATGAGAGTAAATTACAATATTTTATTATGTGCAATCTATTCCTTTCTTGCATAATCTGCATAATAGTATAAATTATTTATTTTGTGAAATTTTGCATTACAAAAATGACTTACTAAAGATGTACAGAGACAATGCCTGTTTACAAAATGTTCATTCAGTTCTTCTTCTTCTTCTTCTTCTTCTTCTTCTTCTTCATTCTTGTTTTTCATCAGAAAAAGAAATGGGGATAATGATGATGTTGAATACAGATGATAAGAATATAGGGCACAAATGAGAACTACTTTTCCAAAGGATTATAATTAAACTTCAAACTTACTACTTTTACTGCTCATTTTATTTTACCATGTTTTTATTGTTACCATATTACACATTACTATAGTAATACCAGTAAATTGTGTATAATTGCATGCAAAACCAAAATATAATCCTAATCCTAACTCTGTACCTAACTGTATAAATACACTGTAAAAAGGACAAGATAAAATAAAATTGCCAAAAGACTTTATTACTTTTATTCCCAACAGTTGCAAAGCTACCACGGATGTCTTTTTTTATTTATTTTATTATTTTTTTTTATTTTTTTTTTAATTAACCTATATACCCTATTGCAAAGAGTACAAACCACAGCTGAACAACCTGTGTGAAACATAATTGCATTTTTTAAAGGTGTGGCCCAATAATTACTAATTTCACAAATTTCACAAAACTTGATACGCATGGAGAATGGAAAGTCTGAACATGCAAAATTGTATGAATTTCTGATGCTCAGGAGATCACTTTAGATCACTGATCTAAAGGTGAACACATTAATAGTGTCATACTTATTTTTAAATATCCAGGCTCAGTTCATTAAATGTATTCATTTTGAAATGTTAGATATGGCAGATGGCAGTAGATGTTTGGCCTCAGTTCATGGTAGGGAGATAGAAATGACTTTTGCAGGAGCCTAAAGGGCAGCAGGGAAATGTACTAGAAAACTCTACAAGGGAACAGTGCAATATAAATGTAAATGTCTGATTCTTACAAAAATTCCTTATGAATTGTCTTACTAAATTTCTTATAAAACACATTACATTTAGAGAGAGAGAATAAATCAAACCAAACAACAACCAACCGACCAACCAAACAAACAAAAACATTTAGCTAATCTTAGACTCAGTACCTTAAACCAGTCATGGAGACGCAACTCCTCCAGAATGAATCTCTGCTATGGATCAGGTTGCAAACAAGCACAAATCATCTGGCATCATTTTGTGCAAAAACACAACAAAAACATATGATTTTTTGCTGATACTTTATACATGTTTTCTTTTCAGCTATAGGTCTTTTGTGTATAATTTAGAATTAAAATTGTTCTTCTTTGTTCTTTAATGAAGACCTGATCTTGTGACAGGCCAGGATTGGTCCAGTTGTTTTTACTGATCATGTGCAGGTCATGGTCTGTGGATAATATGCGCACACCATTATGAACAGGAAGATCCCTAGTGACCACTCTGTCGTCATCTTTGTGTGGCATTTGCCAGTGACGTTCTGTCTGTCTAGTGCCTGGAAGAAGGAGACTTGACTGATGTTTAATCCATTTACACAACATGTTGACTATGTTTCTGTAAGATTCTGTGAGAAACAGAATCAATGAAGAAAACTTCAAAAAGCAGGTAAATCCAAATTCTGCTATAAAGTCACTGTAGCAAGACAATTCAGCTCCAGTCAGTTCAGTGTTGATTCGGTTCAGTTCAATAAATGTCTAAACTTCATTCATTATGAAACAAGTAAGTTTTGCCTTAAAAACATTTTTTTAATGGAAATATTATTACATTCTGGCACAACAAAATCAGACTTTATCAGACATGTATTTAACAACTAATTTTTCAAACCAGACCAGCCCTGATTTAAAAAGTAATGCAAAAGTAACATAACGTAATGCATTACTTTTCATAAAAAGTAACTAAATAGCATAATTAGTTACTTTTTAGGGAGTATCGCAATACTGTGATGCATTACTTTTAAAAGTAACCTTCCCCAACACTGAAAGTAATGTCCGTTGTAACTGGCTAAATATGGAATTGCTGTTAATAAAAATAAACAACAGCAGGCAAACACTTGACAAAAAAGATCTGACAGACGGGGCCTTGACAGATTTGACCCCAGAGACTTAAGTTTTGACTTGGACTTAACCTCAGTAACTTGTGAACATGTCTTATTATGTACACAAGGCTGTGAAGGGGAATGCATTTCAAAAGAGTACCCCTTATCAGTTCTAGTTCAAGCCAGTCACCCTTTTTAAGGAAATTAACAACATTTCTGACTCAGTAGCCTATGAAAAATATGGGAGTTCCACACATAAATGTAGCAGTATTTTCTGCATGCAACAAATCCATGAAAAATGCACAAATACACACATCATTCTTCCTTGAGAATGTGTGAAGTCTTTACACGAAGGTACGCTTCGTCATTTGCTGGAGGCGTGGTTTATCATGGCTGACAGCAAATGCTGAGAACCAGTTACTCAACACCCATTTATTATGAGCAAATGAAGAAGAAAATTAAGCAGATTTGGCTGTTTTTGGAAAACACCACCATCACCAACAACAACAACAAAACTTTAGTTTCTGAACAAGAAATTTTAATTTAGTGTATTACCGTTGAGACTATTTTGAAAGGTCTTATAGAATTTAATGACTGTTTAACTCCTCAGCTGCATACTTTAATGAGCACTTTAGTGAAGTTTGTTAGCAGTTTATAAATTTAGCTCAGTTTGCCTATCACATTATATTCAATCCCACTTAAACCTAATGATTAATTCTTTCATGGAATTGTCACACCCTAGTAATGGCGGATGAAACCTGATCTGTCAACACCCAGACATTAGACTCACAGATCACATTTATAGAATCCCAACTCACCCCCCACAAACCTCATGTGAGACAAGTCCGTTTGGTCATCAACTTTCCTGACGAGCCCGAACAGCTGAGGTTTGAGTCTGGCCTCTCAGCATAAATACTAGGACACTGTCATTTGGCTCCTTTTATCCATGCACAAGCACAGTGCTGCACAGAGACCTTAAGAATCAAGAACAAATTGAACCAGGTGTCTGTTCTATACTGTCCTGATATTCAGTGATTCTTTCACTGTTATTTTCTTTATAGTTATTTTCGTGTGTATTTTTATTTTATTTGTCAGCAGTGGATATTGGACAAAATGCAGAAGGAAACCAAGACAAAAATCTTGTTTTTTGTGCTTATGGTGGGATCCTTGTGCATGTTAACAGCAGTGGTGACAGACCACTGGGCCGTGTTGAGTCCTCGAGTGGAGAGCGTAAACTCAACGTGTGAGGCAGCCCACTTTGGCCTTTGGAGACTTTGTAAGAAACACATCTACATTGAGGACAAGGAATTGATTGGTAAAGGTTGTGGACCTATCAGCTTACCAGGGGGTAAGTGACAAAGTGAAAAATGTAAACAAGCCACTCTGGTTCACGTGTCTTGATATCATCTGCATAATAATTGTGTAATAGGTTTATTATTATAAAATTATAATTAAAAAGCATGGAAGCTAGTTAAAGTGAAACCAGAGGCATCTAATCAAAACATTTTTTAAAAAAGTTGAACAACTGAGAGCATGTATTAGCATAGATATCAAATTTTAAGGTGCACTGATTCATGCAAAATTTTTCAACATCAAATAAATTTTGCTTCATGCTAAATTTTCCAACTACTGTAAAATAATAGGGGAGCATGTCTAATTAGATTAGCTAATTAGTTATTTTTTAATCTTTATATTGAATTGGTACATAGTCCCTACCTCCAAATCCCAAAAGTGTGAAATGGATTTTTATTTCACAAAATAGTATATAGCATTGAATGTCCCCAACCAAAGAAGTTAGCAAAAGATATGTCAAACAATACATCAAATGAAAAACATGCGAAATACTGTAAAATAGCAAAGAAGAAGGTATGATATACTGTAAAATATTTGTGAATGTTATTCATGAAAATGATTAACTAATAATTTAGTGTTAGCAAAGAATTCTATAGGATTTAGACAGAATTATAAAGGATCAGTACAGGATTAGGGTTGACACCTTATCTTAAAAACTATTAATCTAAAAGTCTGTGTTTTACTTGGTTGAAGTTAGTTTTGTTGACAAACATAAATTGTGCTTATACATGATGATGATTATTATTATTTATACAAAATTAATATAAAAAATGTATAAAAAGGCATGGATATGCAGCGTGTCCTGCATACATGGGAAGTCCTTCAGTCATTTAAAAAAGCACCTTGGATGATTAGATAATTAATAATTCGTTTTTTGAGAGGATGAATGTTCAGAGCCGTAATCTAGGAAAAGGGTGGCTACTTTGAAAATGCCAAAATATAATATTTTTATTTATACAGTATATTATGTTGCCAAAAGTATTGATGCACCCCCTTTTAACAAACAGGTTTGACTGCATTAGTAATTTCCATGAGTACAAATCTTAAAGTTTAAGCATATAAAGATATTCTAGGATATTCTAATTGTGTGCTTCTAATTTTATAGCAACAGTTTGGATAGGACCCTTTTCTATTCTAACATGACAATGCATCTTTGTATAAGAAAAGGTTCTAAAAGAAATGATTGATTCCATCAGTGTGGAAGAAATTGACTGGTCTGCATGAAGCCAAGTCCTAATCCCAGCTGAGCACCTCTGGTGTGACTTTAAATGCAGACCAAAAACTCATCACCAAACACTTGTACATACATTATATGAACAAAAGTATTCAACCTAGTTGAAATTATTGAGACACCCTTCTTTAGAACAGAAAAAGGCACTTCCAAAACTGGGGCAACAAAGATGGAAACATAATTCATGTATTTAAAAAGTGTTTTCCACCTCTGTTGCAACAGTTTTGGAAGTGTCTAAAATGACTGTACCCATATGTACAAGTCACTGGTGTTTGGTGATGTGTTTTTGGCTCAAGGTCTGCATTTAAAGTCACACCAGAGGTATTTAGCTGGGATTAGGACTTTATGCAGACCAATCAAGTTCTTCCACACTGACTGAATCAATCGTTTCTTTATAAACCTTTCCTTATACACTGAGGCATTGTCATGTTAGAATAGAAAAGGGTCCTATCCAAACTGTTGCTATAAAATTAGAAGCACATAATTCCCTAGAATATTACTATATGCTTAAACATTTATACTCAAACCTGTTCATTAGAAGAGGTGGTCCCAATACTTTTGGCAATATATTAGTTTATGTAAAAATATATGAGAGGTTTTATTTAACAGTCTATACATCATTCCCACACATCCATTTGTGTTCGTTCCATAGTTTTGATGACTTTACTTATAGTTTGTAGAAAATAGGAGATAATCAAGGAAACAGTAATAATAAAGAATGAGTAGAACTTGTAGTGTTTGTATTGCTCACAGAAACAGTTGTATCACAAATAAGAGGAACAAGAGACATGCCATCCCACAGTAGTCACACATTTTACATTACGTAAACTAGACTAAATTTGAATTTGATTTAAAGCTAAATATGTTTCCCCCAACCTCTGTGTCTTGATTTAGCTCCTTCCTCCTTCCAAACTGCACATCTATGGTAATTATATGTAATCAGAGGTTTTCATACTGCCATCATGCTGTGACTTAATTAGTCTTTTAGCCTAACTTAGTCTTTTAGTCTTTCTAGCCATCAGTCGGGCTCATGACTGGTCTGCAGGTCTACTGGGAATCCCCTGTCTGTAGGTCTTGTTTAGGTGTTATGACAACTCCTGCGTGGAGATCACTGCTAAAGTGGGAAAGCTGTAAGCAGAATGACAGGAAGTACCTAACAGGTGTGGACTGTCAGTGACTCTGAACCTGACAGGCAGGAAGTGACAAAGTCTTAACAGATAACATAATAACAGCTTGATAATAATGATAATTTTCTTTTATAATTAAACAAATTAATTACATTTAAATTTAAAATTCAATTATTACAATCATACATTTATGCTGGTTTTTACGAACTATATCTCTAAAGCCCTGACACCTAACACTAACCATATTAAACATGCTGATCAGTAAAAATGTATTTTATTTTATTTTATTGCATTTATTTAATTTATTTTATTTCATTGCACTTTATTGATTTTTGCTCCAAACCTGAATTTAAGCTTTTAACACGTTACAACATAGCAGCTGTGTGAGTACGTGTGTGACTGCCCTTGCAAATGTAGTCAGTAAAAGCTATAATTAGGCTGTGTAAATAGTCAGCTGTTCCAAGAGGGGAGACATTCTGAATTTAAGAGTGATACAATTCCACTACTGTGACTGACGGTCACATCTGAGAGAACAGTATAGATGCCTGCCATCTTTTCTCAACACAGACATACCTATTGGTGCTCAAATAATACCTCTTTGATTGTGGCCCAAATCATAAAAAAACTCAGGACAAAACTTAGGACAAAATTAAAACTTACATTATACTAGCAATGACGTTTTTGAGAACATATCAATATTTTATTGATCTGTCTGTAGTATTAGTAAATATGCAATAAATGACTTAACTTGAATGCTTCTTCCTCTCCTTGCTCCATATTGGTGCTGCCTTGTAAAGCAGTTGTGAAAAGAGCTATTGATTCTATTTGAACATGAGAGGATGTGGTGGTACTAACTGACAGAATACAGAATGACAAAAAGCTTTGGAAACATATATAGTAATATCTGGCGTAAGGCATGACATTATTACAGTCTTTACTTTTAACAAGCAGTAGATCCATGACAGTTTCAGGGAGTGTGTAATGGATATTAGGAATAGGATTATAATCAGATTTGCTTTGTGTCAAATAAAAAAATTATAAACATAAATTATCTTGGACATGTGATATATGCCTGAGAGGATATTTAGCCTTCCTTGCCAATTGCTGCATCAATACAAGGCACATGCACATGATTCTCCCGTTTGTTTATTATTTGGCACAACATGAAAGAGTAGCTCAACATGCCACACTGAACTAGCAACATATTTGGTCAATCACATGGGAAATGTTGTGAAACCGGACCTATATATATATATATATATTTATCCCACAAGATATATATATATATATAAAGAGAGAGAGAGAGAGAGAGAGAGAGAGAGAAAGGGCAGAATGGGGCTAAAGGCGCCCTGGGTAAAAGGTGCCTTTGATATTGTTTTCCTCTAAATCACTAGATGGCAGAAAAAAGTGGTGTAGCACTTTCCAAAACATCCACTTTTCAAATTGCTCGTGCAAAATTGTCTGATCCTTGACGCAATCACGGGCAGCAGCACAAAGTGCTTACTTGATCTAATATTTGATGTTTTTAAAATTGTTGTAGATTTAAGTAGCAAATGAGAATCGCTAAAAATGTTCAATGTATCTTGAGACAAAGGTCTTCTTAATGATTTTCAGTTTCGTTTAAGATAATTAAAACAGTAGTTTTTAAATAAAGAAAGAATATGTAAAAGTATGGTATTTGGGGTAAAAAGCACCACGATAATTAACATGATAACATGATATGGCATTGTTAGATTCAGAATGTAAATATCATATATTATGTTGGGTGTCCATCTTAGAGAAAATCACCATATGTTTACAATGAAACCATCATATTTAAAACATGCTATTAATCATATCATATAATAAAATATAATTTTTTGTTACTACTGTAAATCTGTTGAATCTCCTTCAATGCTTTCGGAATCTTAAACTTTTTAAAATGATTTTGTTTCTGTGTTTTAAAATATGTTTTATATTAACATAGTTTAATGAGAGTATATTTATTGAACAAAACAATAATTATTTTATTTATCAGAATAAGCAGAAAATAGTACAAACTTTGCTAAAGTGACTGTTTTAAACAAGTATTAACTAATACATTATTAAAAAAAAACCCATTATTTTAGCTAAAGTATTTGTATCAATAATGTGTGCCTTTAACCCCATGCTGGTGAGCCTTTTACCCCGTGTGTTGGGTAAAAGGCCCCCCTTGCCACCTCATACATTTATGAGATTTTTAAACAAAATATTCGACTTGTATGATTTATTTTCACACAAAATCTTCAAAGTTTAATACAAACATATTTATTTTTCTGCAATCATACTTTGGGCACGGTGATATATATATATATATATATATATATATATATATACACATCAGGCATTTTCTAATTAAAAAGCAATGCCATTCCAGTTGAACAACACCAGATTGGAGCATTTTGTTATAAACCAGTTCTCCCTTTTATTGTTTCATCAAAGCATAGCAATCTTTGCTTTGTGCCCCATGTGTTCAGTCTTTGTCACACTGGAGCCAAGTCTGAGACTTCAACAGTTGTCAAATAACTTAGCATTTATATTTAGCTGCTCGTGAAATTACATGGGATGTAAAAAAACCCTCTGCAGTTGACACTTAAGGCAACAGGTGATTCACACAAGAATTCTTGTGAGGAGCTGACTAACCCTAGACTAATATTAGGATGCAGACCAGAAAAAGTTTTTATTTTTTATTTTTTTTTTTTTTTATACAAAACATTTCACTTGAACATCCTTATATTAGCTTTAAAAGATATATATTTTTTTTCTTTCAGATATCAACTGCTCTTACTTCAGACACTTCACACCAGGGGAAGATTCTGAGATCTTTGAAGTTAAAACTCAAAGAGGTGAGTTCATATAGTCAAACCAATACTAGCCTGAACTGACTTTACAATTTACTGCACTACTAGGAGAATGCTTTTGTGGACCATTTCTTCTGCTATATGCAGTGTAAAGAGTGATGAAATTGAAAAGGGACTTCTAGGAAAGAGCTCTGAAGCATGATACTTTATCATATACTTGAAAATCACTCAGTCATTTAAATGTAGTTGTTGCTGATTTGTCTACTCAGAATACAACATCTCAGCAGCTGCCATAGCCATCTTCAGTCTTCTCTTCATGATTCTGGGCACATTGTGTTTGTTGGGATCTCTCAGAAAGGGAAAGGACTATCTGTACAAGCCTGCCGGCATGTTCTTTGCTTTTGCAGGTAGGATGCAACATCTAATTCTTCTCTTACAAATAATTTATTGTACATGACACACTGCATTTTAAAATATGGACCTTTGTACCCAAAAAGTATTTGGACCTTTGTTTGAATGCCACTGCATTAGAAACAGTACAAATACATTTTGCAATTAAATAATTTCACAAAAGAAAAAAAAGGCCACTGTACATTGATTTTCTTATCTTTTCTGTCCTCAGGTCTATGTGCCATCATCTCAGTAGAGGTAATGCGTCAGTCAGTCAAGAGGATGATAGAAAGTGAGGAGACTATCTGGATCGAGTATTACTATTCCTGGTCTTTTGCCTGTGCGTGCACGGGTTTTGTCCTACTCCTCCTCAGTGGAATTGGTCTGCTGCTCATCTCCATGCCACAGATGCCTAGAAATCCCTGGGAAACCTGCATGGACGCTGAGCCTGAACAGATATAGAGCATGAATTCCAGATGCCAGCAGGTAAACCACTGTCTCACAATATATGTAGACCTCTTTGATACAATGTCAGAGCTTGACAAGCAGAGGTCATAAAATTAGATCAGTAATTTCCTTTTTTCCCCTTGCAAACTGGCACTGAAGAATATAGGTGTGTAACACACCCTATTACATCCAAGCCAGCAAGTAGCCAAGCTTTTCAGTCTTTATATTATTATTATTTACAAATATGTGACATTTTAACATCGTAATGTATAAAATCTTAAATCTTTGAGATGTATATGAAGAGTGCAGCTGGCTTTATGTAGCTGGAGATTTTGTGTAATAATGCTGTACATTAACAGACATACAGGGAAAGTTTACAACATGAAAACGGTTTAAGTGGAGAAGGGTTGAGGAAAAATTGTGATTGTTATATTATTGAAGGATTGAAGAGTTTATTAGCATCTGGCTAACATAATTTAAGGACAATGTATTTGGAAAAGTTTATCTGCACTAATTTGCAGACAGTGAATAGCAAGACAATAAAACTCAATAGGCAGTGGTGTAATGCCATAAGATTTTGCTCCAGAAAGCATTATTCATGTCCTGTATATGGATTTATTTTATTTCATTTTTTTAAGATGTGTGAATGCTACTTTGGGTTTGTGTTTAATAAATCAAATTGTATTAAGTCATTTTAACAATAATTCTCTTTTGCCTGGGCACAGTGATGCTCTCAGCTGCCCTGAGCAGAATGTAAATGGTCTGCTGTGGTTACTGAATGCTTGGCCAGACATTTTGGAATAATTTCAGATCTTGCAGGTGCAAAGAAAATGGTATCAATCTCACTCTTATGTGAAACAGTAAAATTATTCTGAGACTTTCCAAGTCTACAGGTTCCTGAAATGCACCCATAAACTGTGTTTACAAGCTTGAAATGGATTGGTGCGCTTCAGTATTTTTTTGAGTGGAATGTACTTCTGTGCTTTATAATTTAGGAACCTCTCAGGAATTGTGGTCATTTTTGGGTCTGCATAAACCCGGTTTATCTATGTATCAAGCTGTAACCTACAGATCAGAACAAATCTGCACCGTTTTTTTGGGTGGTGATTCACCCAATGTATAAAAAAGATATTAACATCAAATTGTCTATTTAAATTTATCAGCCTTTTTGACATTCATTTAAATACTATAGCACCTTTTAATTTGCTTAGTGGGCTTAAAAAGTCTTATTAGGCCTGGTTCCTCAACAAATTATTTTGTAAAGTTGGCAATAGTATTTAGAATGTGGTGGATCACTGCCACTGCCAAACACCAATAGGAGCCACAGCCTCTCTCTTCTCTCCTATCACTTCCTGTCATTGCTTTAATATAATGTTTTTGTAAGAGTTTGTAGTGGCAGTCAGAATTGGTCTTTCAATGATATTTTACCATATGCTGAGGCAAATTCATAAAATCATGTTTAATTTGACAGATAAAACTGTAATTATTTCTTTTAATGTTGTTTGCATGCAGAACAAGAGACCATGGATGTTTGGATCGTGTTATGCTGCCCAACAGAATAAATGTATTTCTGGTTTTACAACCCCATGTCATGTATTTCTAATAAAAAATTAAGCTAACTCCCATGTTAACATTGACATTTATTCTCCCTCTTTTACTGTGATAATTGTGAAATTAGCACAAAAAGAGATTGTAGAATGACATGTACACTATGCACCAGAAGTTTTGATGTATTTAGACTGAATTGCATTTATTGTATTTATGTAGCTATTTATATAGTTTTACTACATAATATTATCTAGGCGTAGTTTAGCAATCACAATATAAGTCTCCTCCATTTTGTGAATGACAGCTGAAAGATAGCTGTAAGACAGGTGTCTGATCTGCATGCTAATTATTACCTTTCTGGTAGAACCGTCGCTGCAGACAATAATTTTGCTCTCATCTGAGAAGTGTCAGTGCCATCAGGTGACAGAAATGGGGGCAAAAGCCTTGAGAGAAACCAGGCTCAACCAGGGGTCCACTTCCCCTCTGGCCAAAAGAGAGAACACGGTGTGATTTATGACTGGACAATGACTGTATGATTTTGAGATCCTTCTTTTCACACTGAGGACAACTGAGGGACTCATATGCAACTATTAAACAAAGTTCAAACGCTCACTGATGCTTCAGAAGGAAACACAATACATAAAGGGGGTGAAAACTTTTTGAATTTGAAAACCAGGGTGAATTTAACTTATTTTGTCTTCTGAGAAGAAAATAAGAGAAAATAAGAAAAATGTACACATCTTCATTTTGTTCAAAAGTTTATGTTAACTTATTGCATCGTTTTCCTTCTGGAGCATCAGTAAACATTTAAGCATTGTTGGGTTCAAATACACAAAAATGCTAAAATACCAAAGAATTTGAGGGACCTGAAGGATTTTTCTGAAGAACTGTTCAGGACAAACAAGGGACACATGAACAACTATCACTAAAAACACACACACACACAGCTGTGGATCATTCAGTAACAACACAGTATTAAGAATCAAGCGTGTGTAAACTTTTGAACGGGGTCATTTTTATTAATTCAACTATTATTTTTTCTTGTGGAATATGTAAACACTTTAATGTGATATATCTTATTCAGATCAGTACTAAATAAAAATAACATGCATTTTGTATGATCCCTCTTATTTTGGTAAAATAATCAACATTTTGCAGATTTTGCAAGGTGTCTGTAAACTTTTGACCTCAACTGTATATTGTTATGTCATACATAATATAATTCATTTTTTAATTTCCACAAAGATTTTTTTTTTTCCACATTTGAGTGCATAAAGAAAATATAACTCATTAAGCCATATTATAAATGTGAGATGTCATTCTCAAGAGAGATGCACAATGTACCACATCAGTTGCCCCAGCTGCAGACATATCTTTACAAGTGTATAGCTGTTATTTTTTTTTATGTATCACTCAGGGAATTCACTGGAATCAAGGCTCTAGGGAGATTTCTGAGGTCCGTTTAGACTTGGGAGATGCCAGCTGGGCTGAGGTAGGATGAGAAGAGTCATATATAAGCAGATTTTTCCTCTAGAACTTGAAGATGATTTTTATTAGCGTAACTTACATTATCATTGCTATTATAGCCTACACATAAATTAAAATGACAAAATTCTACTGGCAATCATCACTGATTTCTAATGAGCTATAGTAAAGCTACAGTATAAGAACATCTGTACTGTATATTTTGTAGCTGATTATTCGCAACATGCACAACAATCAGATCTCTCTCATGTTTTAACACATTTGATAGATTATTCAGGCTGTAAGTTCAACACTCACATACTCAAGAAACTAACAACAATGCCAGTAAAATAGTTTCAATTATTAAGTGATAGTGGACAAAATTTTGGGTTAAAAATAATACCACAATTAAAGTTTGAACTTGGTATGATTGGTCAGTGCAATGTGGTTGTCATCTGGAGTCCAAACTGTGTGCATGTCTTGACACTAAAAATCCACAAAGCTAGTTTGCAAATGCACATGAAGTGATTTACAAATATGTGCTGTGATCCACAAAACCACATATAAGCCCTCATGAGCATCAGCTGTCCCCCTGCAAGGGTCCCTAATGATTTGCGTAGGTTTCCAAACATCAACATACAGCCTTAATGTAGTTACTTTAAAATAACATCACAGATGGCAAATGGCAGTCAACGCAAATTTCATTGAACATGCTTAACAAAACACACTTTGTTGTGCTGGACTTTGACGACGTACAAGCGAAGGAAAGTATATTACTGTTAATTAATAATCTATCATTTCAGTCCAGCCACAAGATCCATTCTGAGAATGGGCATATCTGTAGACGTTATGTAAAAATCAGCATGGCATCAGCATTTCCTGTGAAACATTCAGTACCAATCATCAGTCAATACTTTAGTGTAATACTGCAGAATAGTCTTTAACCTTTGGTGGTTTTAGCCACATATCAATGCGGCAACATTGACTTTCTTCATAGTAACAGCTTGTGCTGCACTTTCGGAAAGCCCTCCAAAATCTTGGTGTCCATAAGTACCAACACACAATTTCCAATAAAGCCAGGCTTCAAAATATGGGCTTACCTAGAGCTTGTGCAAAAGAGTTGCAGATAACTTAAGCATAGCCAACTTTAATGTGTGTATTTAAATAAATAAAAGCGCAAATGAATGATATTAAAACTCTCCTCTCCAACTTCTCTTTCATAGATCAAATCATCCTATACTCCCACCTAGTGGCATAAGGTTGCATTTACCACTGAAGTCCATATCATGTACAAATTTTAAACTGCACAAAAAATGTACAGGTAGATTTTTAAGATAAAGAAATTAGGTCATATGATATTTCTAAAACATGAGCCAATTATGATTTTTACAAGATATGATTTTGTGACACATGGTTAATGAAATATAACGAAATTCAGTATTTTCACCATTAATTCAGTGATACATAATTCAAAACTTTGATTAACTATATTTATTTAATACATCAATACATTCGTAATTATTTTTTATTTTATTTTGTGAGTTGATCAAATTGCAGACATCTTACATAAACATAGGCCTACCATTGGCCTACAGCCCACAGCAGTCCAGTCCATGGAAGATTATGTATTGTAAAGTTTATGCGAAAAAATGCATTGATGTCTTTGGATGCTGTATTTTGCTGGATTTGAATGATGAGTTTGAAGTATTTAAATCAAGACAACAACAACACAATCATTCAGTTTCAGGTCTGAGTTTATTGCATTTAACTGAATATCATTTAATGCATAATTTATTTTCCTTATTACTTTGAATATGTATTTGCTTAGTATCTACTCACAATATGGTTTATAGCAGGTGTTAACAGTGGAGCAATTATACCGACTTTTACATATTTACAATCTCGTGCCGGTCAGCAGGTAAAGTACCACGAAGTTACAACAGAGAAAGCCATGAGGAGAAAAAAATCACATTTTTTATGTTTTACGATAAATATTTTTACCACGTCTTTTACCGCATGTTTTGTTACTTTTCGAATTCCATTTATGCAAACTGTAGTTTTTATTCTTGTACTCTTTACCCTTCATACTTTAAATGAACTATAAAATGTTTATATGATCTAAACAAAGGATAAAATAAACTATTTCTGTAATTATTAAGTTGGCTTGAGAAAGCCAACTTACTGATATGCTATTTTCTCCTGAGACTAAAGGTGCGTTCACGCCATATCGGAATTCCCGTAATTACCAGATTCCAACTTGTAAAAAGCGTTCACGTCCTCGTAGAACTCGTAATTACAACTTGTGA